>PVJL010008715.1:5165-64285 GCA_004026885.1 Lyroderma lyra
TTTTTTTTTTTTTTTTTTTTTTTTTTTTTTTTTTTTTTTTTTTTTTTTTTTTTTTTTTTTGCTTTTTGCTATGTGGGTAGTTCCCTGATTGGGAATCGAACCCAGGCCGCAGCACTGACAGTGTCAGCGCCAAAGCCTTAAGCCACTACACCATCAGGGAACTCCCTGCAAATATTTTCTTTTGTAGTGTGTTATCTATTCATTTTCTTTATGATATTGTTTGCAGCACAACATATTTTAATTTTGATGAAGTCCAATTTATCTGTTTTTCTTTTGTCGCTTGTTCTTTTGGTGTCATATCTAAGAAAATATTGTCTAACCCAAGGTCACAAATATGTACTCTTATGTTTCTTCTAAGATTATTATTGTACATTCAATTATATATTTTGAGTAAATTTTTTAGTCCTTCATTTGTTTGCATGTGGATATCCACTCTTTTCAGTACCATTCAGTAAAAATACTTTTTTTTCCTATTGAATCTTCTTTTCACATTTGTTCAAAATCAGTTACACCTATATAAAACAGATACTTTCTGGACTTTCAATTTAATTCTTTTGATTTATAAGTTTATATTTATGCCATAATCGTAATTGATGTTGCTTTGTAATAAGTTTTGAAATTGGGAATTATGAGGGCTTCAACTTTATTCTTCTTTGCTAAGATTACTTTGGCTACTCTAAGTCCCTTTAATTTTCATTTGAATTTAGGGATTGTGTTAAATGTGCATATCAATTGGGGTGGAGGTTAGGAGAGAATAAAGAGTGACTGCTAATAGGTACAGGTGTTCTTTTTGGAGTGACTTAAATGTTACAATATTGATTATAGTGATAGTTTCACAATTCTGAATTTGCAAAATACATTGAACCATGCACATTAAATGGGTAAATTTTATGATATGTGAATTATAGCTCAATGCAGCTGCTGAAAGAAAGAAGAAATAAGTCTAATGGTGAAATGTGGAGTTTGGTCAAAAGAAATTTAAAATATAAAATAAGCCAAATATTAAATCCAGAATTATATCATTCATGTTCAACATGGAATCAAATGATAGTATTCAAACTCAATGTGAAAGTCATAAACTGGTTGTAATAAGTCCTTCTAACCAAAGAGTATAATAACTCATTTGAGAAATGGCAATTCAGCACATAGAATGATTTCTAACAGGCTAAAGTTCAGTATTCAGTCAGCTGCTATATTTATATCAGACAAGTTTTGTAATATGCGTAAACACTGTAGTGTCATCCTTGTTTTCCAAATGTAAACCTATTCATAAATTCTTCAATAGGTTCATTTATTTTTTGGTACTCAATGAAAACAAACATATTTTTATGTTCATTATATGTGATAAAACAATTTTAATAAAGTCAAAATTACTTAAATCACAACTTTTTCATATTTAAATTTTTAATTTAAATATTGAAGTGAATTTAAAAAAGAATTAATAAGTTGAAAAGATAATGGTTTTAATTTTTCACATGTCATTGAAACTATGTGGTATAAAATAATGGTGTATATGCCACATGTTTGCCAGTTTTACAAGTCCACATCTTATACAAGGAGGCTAACTTATTCCACAAAGCAACTGGCTGATTCACACCAGCTCCTATTTGCCTAAAATGGTACCTGGTCAAGATTAAATTATTTATTTTAACTGGGCTTAAATATGGTTCTCTTCAATTCCAACACATTTTCTCTGCATGGGTTTACCTGGCTATACTCAAGGCAGAGCTCTACATCTCTTTGGTCAACACCAACAAAAACAAAAAAAAATGTTAGTTATCCAGTACTTCCTGAGAAATACATAATACAATGGGTCATTTAATTGTCCAGTTTTATATTTCAAAAATTCAGGCAGCTGCACTGAACCCTGGGAACAATGTCAGTGTCTCCAGTAGAAGATCACTTGTCAAAGTGTGCACATACTATCATGGTTGCCCCACAAAATAATTTGAGGAGATACATTGGCAAATATTACAAGTTATATTATTTGTTTTCATGTGTATTACAAAAATAAATAATTAATATGTCAGTATTTTAACAAATATTATTTCTTTAGGATAAGTAAAGATATATATAGTATTATTATTAATTCTTTACTTAAAAGGCCATATCTCTTCTTTTGTAATTTCTTCCTCAGTAAAATCTACCCAGACCTCCTCATTTTCAGACAATTTTAGTTGCTTCTTACTCTGATTCCTATTTTGCACTTATCTTGATTATATCATATCTCAGATTACAGTGTAAGTTTTGTAGGCACACTTATCTCTGTAGTAGATTGTGAGTTCCTCAAGAACCACAGTCAAATCTTTGTATTCTCAGTGCTCAATACAGTGGCTAGGAAGTGCTCAATGAATATTTATAAAATGAATGAATATGAATTATAATTGTGGTCAGGATAATCACATTTTACAAGCATAGATCTACTAGCTATTTCACAGTTGGAGGCAAGGTGGCACTGTTTCCCAGAAAGAACTGAAAATTTAAAACTACAAGACAGGAAATTAAACATAATTATTTATCTATCTAATTAATTACCTTAGCAATGTTCTATTCTGTGTTTTGCTATAATTATTGTTTTCTGAACTAAGATTGAAAAGCAGAATTACTGGATAAAATAAACAAGTATTTTCATACTCATATGTTGAAAGAACTAAAATGTAATTAAAGGAGCATAGGCTCTGGATTGAAACTGAGTTTGAATTTTGATTCAACAATTACTAGTTGTATCATATGTAAACTGAGGACAAGCAACCATTTCTGTAAAGCCTAAAGAGTATCTGACACACAGTAAGGTTCCAATAAGTGGTACTTGTTGTTATTAATTTAATCTATAGAAAAGTAGGGAATATCTTACTAATAATCTCCAAGTAGTGATTCTCTGGTATGACCCAAAAGAAAAATATTAAAAAATCCAATTTCTCATCTTATTTTCCTTCCATTCCCACCCTAATTCCCCTCATTGTGATCATTACTTACCCCATTTATGTCAAGTACCAATCTAAAATACAGCTGGTCTCTCACTCTGAAGTTCCTGGGATAGATCTTCCCTACACACAAAAGTAAATCATTTTCTAATTCACACTTCCCTGGTGGCAAGTAGATAATTGCTTATAGTTAAAAAGATTTTTCACCCAATATCTACTGGTTTAGACTAGATCACAATACTGTCAAACCAGGAAAATACTTATTAAGCAGAGAAGGTGACAATGAGACAGTGTACCTTGTTGGAAAAATCACAGGCCAAAAGTTGAAGTAGAAGACTTGACTGCTCTTCTCAGCTTTGCTAATAATTTACTTAGAAATCATAGGTGAGTTGCTTTATTTCTCTAGGCCTCAACTTTCTCACTTATATATGATTATATATGGATGAAACTTTGGGGAAAGAATAAAGTTGCATCCTCACTGATTCTTTAAAAAAATGAAGTCCACAGGGTGAATGAATTATTTAACTATGAAAAGTGAAACTCTGTCATTTCTAAAGAAAAGTGTGGATGGATATGTTTATAACTTTGAAATGGGGAAGTTCTTCTAAAAGAAACAGAACCAAAAAGTCATAAATAAAAAATAATAAGAGTACATAAAAACTTAAATATTCTGTCTGAACAAACATATCAGTATAAAAAATATCTCTAAAGATGAAAGAAAAATCAAGTAGAAAAACACAGGCTATGATCTAATATTTTACAGGAAAAAATACAAATGGCCATGAAACATATGAAAAGATGTTCAACTTCACTCATAATTAAGGACATGCAAATCAAGAGGAAATATTTTAATCTATTCAATTGGTAAAAGTTAATAAGTTTAAAGATACCAAATGCTGGCCAAAGTAAGAGAAGCGGGCATGCCTCTGTGTTAGTGAGAGAGAAAAGTCGTGCTGCTCTCCAGTGCTGATTCTTGCTACCTGTCTCTGAGGCACTTCTCTTCCAGTAACCCTTAGAGATACATCTCTTACAGTATTCATACTATCCCAACAACCACTTTTTAATTTGTAATACTAAGTGCCAAATAAGCATACTGTTCACACTATCGCATTCCCTCATCTCCTCTGACTTGAAGAAAGTTCTCAGTCCCCTTCAATATGGTTCTTTTCCTCTGTTCTATTCTTTAGGATCCCTTCCTCTCTTTGATAAACAACTTCCACAAATTCCAAAAATCTATCCAGTGTAATTCTCAAAGCACAGCCATCAACAACTGGCTGAGGGGAAGAAAAACATTTGAAAAGATATATGCATTACTATGTTCACTGTAACTACATTTGTAATAGCCAAGATATGGAAGCAACCCAAGTGTCCATCAATAAATGATTGGATAAAAAAATTGTGGAACATGTATACAATGGAATATTACTTGTCCATTGAAAAAAATGGAATTTTAGTATTTGCAACAACATAAATGGACAAAAAGGGTATTATGCAAAGTGAAATAAGTACTAATCCTGAGAAAGACAAATACCATATGATCTCATTTATACGTAGACTCTAAAGAACAAAATAAACAAACAAAACAGAAACAGATTCATAGATATGGCGAGAACAAACTGATGGTTGCCAGAGGAGATGGGGCTGGGGAGACAGGTGAAAATGGTAAGTGATTAAGAAATACAAATAGAAATTTACAAAATAGTTATGAGGATGCGAAGTACAGCATAGGGAATATAGTGAATAATGTTGCAACAAGTATGTCTAGTGCCAAGTGGGTACTAGACTAATCAGGGTATAATAGCATAAATTATATAAATATCTAACCACTCAGCTGTACAAATAAAACTAATATAAAATAATATTGAGGGGGTTCCCTGGTGGTGTAGTGGCTAGGCTTCGGCATGCTCAATATCACGGACTGGGTTCAATTCCCAGCCAGGGAACTACCCAAATAAATAAATAAATAAATAAATAAATAAATAAATAAAATAATATTGAATATCAATTGTAACTGAAATAAATGAATAAATTTCAAAAGATGTGTGTAAGTTCTTGAAATAAAACAAAATACAAATTAATATTTAAAGAAATTACCCTGACACATTTATTTTTAAGAAAAAAATTAAGATAACTACATATAATTATACTTTTTATTGGCAAAAGTTAGCATAAACAAAATAATGTTTCTGTTTTCAAGAAGTACACCAATGATACTTTGCACAGAACAAAGCACACCTCATGAACCAAAATAGTATGCATCTTATTACTTTTTAAATATCTCCAGTGTGTGCCTTATCTGGGAGAAATTAAGTGCTAAATGACAAATAATCTCACAATAAATTTAGAAGTGAACTAGAACATAAAACCAAAAGGAGACTGAAGGAGTAGTTCTATTTTCCCTTTCATTTGAATCAGCAATGAATCCATACATGAAATAGACTAAATAATATATAATCCAACAAGTAAACTACTTAGTGGGGATATTTTAAAAATATATTGTCTTATTTTCATTTACACTTTATAACCCTGAAACTAAGGTTTAAAGGTCCAAAGATATGTTTAATTTATTGGAAATAAAGTAAATGTAGATTAAATGCAGATTTGTATCATTGTCAACAAAATGAGTAGGGTTTCAGCATGCTCATTTGCTTGACTGGTTACTCTTTTCAACATAAAATATAATTTTCCAGGTTTTAAGTAAGCAGAAAATGAATGAAGCATGTCAGCTATCGTTTAACAAATGAATTGAACATTGACAATAAAAAAAGGATAGGAACAAGCAAACAAAAAGAATGATTCCTTGAAAAACACCTAATTGGGGAAACCTTCCAGTAAATGTTTTCCATCATGTGCTTGGAATTTAAGAACACAGAAATGTTTATCAACTATCCTCCCAAAATGACACTTAAGAAGTAACATTTTTTTTAGAACGGTCAAACAATTTAAGTTAAATGGTTTACTTATGTAATTAAAGTAATCAAATAAGGGTTCAAATACATTTTCTTCAACATATGAAATTCTTTAAAGTCATGTTCAGGCAAGATGCTGTCTAAACAAACAAACAAACAAAAAACACTATTAACTTAGTCCATATATGTAAGTTATCAAAAGTAACCCAAGGCAATTTTGATGTTGAATGGAGATTTAGATAAAAATAAAGTCATTTTGAATGTACTTCTGAAAGTAAATATTGCAATTGGAGCCTCCAAACTTATAAACTAAACATTCTGACACAAAAGCACAAAATAAAGTTGACAACATTGAAGAAATGTCACATGTTAATTTTGAGATACATAGTGCTTAATGTTGAGAAAAATTTTAGTCTTGACTCACAATGATAGTTCTGCTTTGGCCATCAGAAAAAGAAACTGCCCACAAAACATCTCAAACCAATTAGATTAAGAAAGCATTTAGATGCCTATACAAAGCTTCTTGGAGTACACTGACAAATCCAGATATAAAAATGGTGGCCCTGGCTTTCTGGATCTACCTATTCCGGTCATCAAGTGCAGGGTTTGATATTTTTACATATGCTCATGTCAGGAAACGATGTGGGATTTGTTAGAATCAGGTGATTGTACCTCATTGGCAAAAGGCTTTGGATGCTTTGATCTCATGGCTTTGCCTAATGTTCACAGAAATCCCACTGCCCCATTCCAGCTGATAGTGTTAGCTTTGTTCTTAATTTGCTCTTTTGTTGTCACAAAAACTAGTAGACTTTTTAAAAAGCCATGGTATGAGTCACTTGTAAATTCTTGATCCATTGTGATGATTCTTCTTGTCACCTTTGCTAAGTCAAAGCTTTACAGTAGGCAATTCAGACACCAGTCGCTGGATGGGTTCCTCTACAACAGGGCTGAGCAAGATGTTGATTGTGGTCCACCAGTGGACCCCCAGGCAATTTTGGGGTGACCACCTGAATAATAAAATAAATAGGTAGTGGACTGTACTAATAATAAAATAAATAGCTACACTTGGAGAAGTAGCCCTTGCCTTGAAAAAGTCTGCCCAGCCTGCTCTATATTCTTGTACTTCTGCAGTGAGCAGCAGAAGTGTATTGTAGACTTTTTCAGTCTTGTTTTTAATGAACTCTATATTAATTGCTTTTTGGACATAATTTGACTTAGTAATTCTATTAACAAACTTCATAATCTTACCTTTTTCATAACCACTAACATACCCTTGGCCCCTGGGAGAAGCAGTTTGTCTCCTGCGCTGGGCTCTGGTGCATCACCTTTATCAGAGGAGCCAGCCATGGAGAACTCCTCATCACCGTCAGCCAGACAGTATGCCCTGGGCCTGCAACCTTCTTTGCCAATTTCTCCAACCTTTGGGGCTTCAAAAAGAGGTTCTTTACCTAGTTTAGTCAAATTTATTTTGGTCTCAGGAGTCATCAGAAAGGCCCCATTGTAGGACATTTCCAAATAGATTGAGATTCCTTTGTGAGTAACATAAGGCTTGAAGTCCCAAAGGATTTTTGGCACAACCACCTTCATGCCAAGTTCCACCAGTTAATTAATTCATAAAGTGAGAAACTTTATTTTTCTGAGTTTCATTTGAATTTTCTTAGACATCAGATCAGACCAGTACTTCTCTCCTAAAAAGTCCCAAACCATTCTTCCAAGCAGGGTATTCCTGTTCTTCCTCCTCAAAGGGTGGAGCCTGTCAACTTTTTCCCAGCTATGGGGCTGGCTGCTTTCCACATTCTGCACAGGCCTCCTCTTCAGCTTAGATTTCAACTCTTTTTCTCAGCCAGTTCTCCCAAAAACATACAATATCTGATTTTGCTGGCCAGATCTTTTTCCCTCCTGAGATGGAGTGCTTTCCTAGACTTAGGATCCTTTGCCTCCCAGCTCTTTCTCAGCTGGCAGCTTTTCTTCAGAAGTCTCTTTATCAGTTTAGACTTTGGACAGAAGTAATATTTTCAACCAAGCTCAATACAAATGGGATGCGTTCTTATTCCAGATTTGTTTTTGAGCCAAACTTTTAGGTACAAGATAAATCTTGTTGTATTAGAGATTATGGAATTTCTAGCTGATATAAGTGACCTCTGGTTTTGTTTCATTGTAGCTTGCCCTGCTTGATATATTTTAATTGGGCCTTGCAAATATTAAGGTCTCACTCTCAAGTCGAACAAAGACTGAATGTGTCAAAGTTGCATGGTGAGTTTCTGGATCATAGTTGTAAACTTCATTCATTCATACCTTCAGTGTTTCTGATTCTTTGATATCCAGAGATATTGTGTTCTGGTGTCATTGATTTTTATGCAGTTTCTGATTTTTATGAGCACTTGATGGTATAAGAAAAAACAAATCATAAAAACTGCAGTCATGAATCTCAGGCTGATTTGCAGAAAGAGTACACTCACATAATGGGGTCAGGGGAGAATGAAGTACACATACACACAGTATAAAGAAGCCCAGCATCTTCATTGGTAACTCCAGGTGCTGCCTAGCTGAGTCCACCTCATTGTTGCTGTCAAGAGCTGAACCATCATCCACCAGCATCTCTGGTTTAAGTGGCATATCTAGGAACTTTTCAACTTTAATTTCCCCCTCCATTTCCAAGTCAAATTCCTCAGTGTACAGTTCACATAACTCTTCATCTTCTTTGTTCAAAAAGGCAGACAAAGAATATTTCTCAAGGTCTAGAGAACTTGTCTTCAGACCCAAATTCTTCAGACTACTCACCTGGGAACTTTCAGTTCAGCTTCTCTTACAGTCTCATCAGTGGACTTTGGGTGGTTACTTCTGGGGATACTGAGATTGCTTCCATCACCATCCCCCTTAGAATCACACTCCTCTTCCTTGATGCTGTAGTTGTTATTGTTTCCCAACTGTTTGTTCAAGCTGGACATATTGGAAAGTTCTGAAGTACTTGAAGGTAAGGCTTTGGGTGTATGGCTGCCACTTTCTTCTCCTGTAATTTTACTAATGGGCTGAAAAGTCTTGTATATGACTTCTGAAAGGTGCCACTTTCTATCTTTAATTTTATCCTCCATGTCAGGAACTTTAAAAATGAAGCACATATCAGAGGGAGAAATCAATGAAGAAAGAAGGTGCAGTTTTTTTAATTTCCACCTTTTCTCCTGGCTCTGTGAACTCCTTGAACACATGTCAATTCAGCTTGGAGTCAGGAGGTTTATAGGACATAGTATATGACTTCTGCCTTGAGGTGTCTGTGGACAGAAACTTGACTAATATTTTCATCAAGTTCCTGTGCCTTGAGAGATGTGGGTTGTTTTTGTTGTTGTTGTTGTTGTTGTTGTTGTTTTTGGCTCCACCTCAGTCAGCAGAGCTTTCACAAGGCTCATGAAGGGTTTTACATTGGAAAGGGAGGAGGATGAGGCACTGAATGAGAGTACAGGAGACTTGTAAGGAAAAAAAAAAACAATGGGGAAGAAGAACTGGTTTTCTGCTTAGAAAGGGATGACACACTGGGAGAGCTAGCTAAGGGCCCTGATGAAGATGACCCTGAGGACAGAGTCAGTGGCCTTGTACTCAATACTTGCACCTTTAGAGGAAGGGACTCCAACAGCTTTACAGTGTTCTCAGAGATGGACAAATAGCAGGGCACCTGGACAGTCCATCTGCCTGGATGAGCTGGGTTTCAGGGCCAGCAGGGTCATGGCCACCTTCTGGTTCAAGATAGAGTTCTCCCTTGGTTTAAGCCCTGTTTCAATCCTTTGGTCATCCTGTCCCCACTCAAGGTGTTCCTTGAGCTCTTCCTACTCCCCAGATGCTGAAAAGTGGATGTCAATAGTGTCTCAGGACACAGACCTCTGCTCATGCACTCTGTGGGCTGATGATTTTGGTGTGTCAATGGTTTTTTCAGCATGGCTACCATTCAGACTTGTCATTCCCGACTTTACAATGGCTTAGGCTCCTGGACCCACTGGTTGCCTCATTGTACTGTGCTGGCGTTGGTGCTCCATGGCCCCCTTGGTTCTGGCTTCCGCTCCAGCTCCTATAGCCGTCCATCTCCAGGCACTGGCTGTCTGGACTCTGAGAGATAATTTCTTAATGATTTTTCTCCAGTAGATCTTTTCTCCCTTCCTACAATCCTTCTTTGCTGTACACTCTGAAGCATTTTCAGATTTAACACCTTCCTTGTATAGCTGTTTATTCATTTATCCACTTGAAGGAATATACAGTTAATAATAACAGTGGTACAGATTGACAATTTCCCAAAGCAAAATTCACTTGAGTTCTACTATTTCATCAGTATTCAAAGATCGAAGAAAATCAGGTTTAACTTTATTATGACATTTTAGATATGTCTAAATTTCAACAAGCTTCAGTATGGCTCATGTGTTTCAAGTAATTAACAATAAAATAAGACAGTCTGGAGGGTTATATAGTACTTATTATAAAACAATCTGATATGTAAAGCTCTAAATGAATGGATGAAGGCCAAAACAAAACAAAACAAAACAAAACAAAAGATAGAGGGAAACCGTAGCATGAAGCAAAGTTAAAAAAATAATTTCTCTATGAGCATCTTAAAAGTCCAGCATTTACCTTTACTTTGTGGTTAAAATGGTACAAGTTTACAAAGTTGAATATTTATATTAGTGAAGATGTTGATTTCTGACACACAACCTATTTGACAGGTTGCCACTATTTTCTCAGTTAAAAGTGATTGTTTCTAATCAACCCTCATTAATGGACAGTTGGGTTATACCAAAAAAACTCATCTATCTTTACTTGAAAATAATCTCTAGGGTTCCCTACTGGTGCAGTGACTAGGCTTCAGCACTGTTAATGCTGCGGCCTGGGTTCGATTCCCAACTAGGAAACCACAAAAAAAAAAAAAAAAGAATCTCTAGTCTCATATAGAGAGCATGAGGCATTTATCAACTTTAAATTTTTTTAATAATTATTTTATAAGACTAACAGCCTTAGTGAGTTTTCTAAGGAGAGAAAACAAACCTGAAACATTAAGGTAAATTAAATTTTATAAAAAAAGCCAAACTATAACTGTTTTAAACTAAAGATATTATTGTCATAGTATACTATAATACTTACACAACCTGTACAAATGTCTCATAGTTTATGTGCTATAGACTAATATCTATGTTTCTATATAATAAGGCTGGTGGTAAAGTATTACAAAATTTTGTTTGTTTGTTTTTTATAGTATGTGGGTAGTTCCCTCGCTGGGAAACGAACCCAGGCCGCAGCGTTGACAGTGCCAGCACTGAAGCCTTAAGCCACTACACCACCAGGGAACTCCCCTACAAAATTTTAAGATAGATTCCTCTGGGATAACATTAAGCATAACAACATTCACATCGTAGGACTACCATAAGGGGAAGAAAAAAAAACAAGGTATTGAAAACTTAAGAAATAATGACTGAGAATTTTCCTAACCTAGTGAAGGAAGTTGACATACAAGCCCAGGAAACACAGAAAATCATAGACAAGATGAACCCAAATAGGAACACACCAAGACACATCATAATTAAAATGGCTGAAGTTAAAGAAAAAGACAAAATTCTAAAAACAGCAAGAGAAATGCAAGTAGTAACTTTTAAGGGGACACTCATTCAACTCTCAGCTGATGTCTCATCAGAAACTTTGCAGGCCAGAAGGGAATGACAGAAAATATTCAATGTGATGAAAACAAAGGATCTACAAGCAAGAATAATGTATCCAGCAAGACTAGCATTCAGAATTGAAGGACAAATAAAGAGATTCTCAGACAAGAAAAAGCTAAAGAAGTTCATCACCACAAAACCAGTATTACAAAGAATGTGAGAGGGACTTCTTTAAGATGGGAGGAGGGATGGGAGAGTGGGTAAAATAAGAGAAAGAGATTGAGAAGTTTAATTTGGTTTTTACAAGGCAATAATCATAGAGTATAACATGGGAATATAGTCAAGAAGTTTGCAGTAACTGTGTGTGGTGTCAGATGGCTACTAGATTTGTTGGAGTGATGAGAAGAGAGCTGGAGGGGTGAGTAAAAATAGGTAAGAAATTAAGAAGTATGAATTCATAGACACGGAATAGTCACAGGGCAGCATAGGGCATATAGTCAACAACATTGTAATAACTATGTATGGTGTCAGGGGAAGCAGATGTATCAGAATGAGGATTTAGTAACTCATATAAATGACTCATCACTGTGCTGTACATCTGACACCATTATAATATTGTATGTAAAATGTAATTGAAAATGAAACGTCTCAAAAGGAAAAAATAATATCCTGAAATATAATACTTGTTTTTAAATATAAAAAAGTATACATAAAATTTCTTGTATCCTAAAAAAAAACATTATTTCATGCAAAAACATAGATATTAACCATAACAAAAAGACAAATTAGGTTCAGTAGATACAATTTAGTAAATTTAAAGAAACCAAGAGTCTATATAGTAAAGTTAAAAACTTTGAAACTTTTCAAGTAAATAGGACACATACTGGAAGTTGTAAATCTTCAAATAAGTTTCAGCCAATGAGAAAACACATCTGCAATTTTGTTTGAAAACTCTTCTGGCAAAAGAAAGAGAAAAACTTTTTTTACCTGTTGTTTCGATTTGTTTTGAGCTCTCTTTCTCTGGTTTCTCATTTTGGCAGCCTTTCTGGACCTTTGCTGCTGCAGTTTCTTTGGTATTCACTGCTGATACTGGGCAAGCAGAGGTCTTTGGGGGAGGGGAATTTGTGGCTTTGTTTTCTTCCTGTGGCTGTGAGGGTCCTGCAGGGAGTTTGGGTGTCATTGTACCTTTCTGTTCTCAGTTTGTCCTGTGTGCGGATTCTGCCCTGAGGCTTGGGGTCAGTTCTGTATGCTGGTCTTTCAGATGGTGCTGGGTGTGGGGACAGATGACTCATCAGAAACAGAGCTCAAAACAATGATTATAAAAATGTTCAAGGGAACTGAATGATAACTTCAACAGAGAGATAGCAAGCATTAAAGACTTACAAACTCTTACAAAGGACCGGGCAGAGATAAAGACTACATTACCTGAAATAAAGAACAAAATAAAAGACACCAAACCTGATAATATAGAAGTACAAAGCAGTCATTTTGCAGGAAAAACCAGCAGAAAACACCCAAACAGAGCAGATAGAAACAAAGAGAAAAAAAAGAATGGTTTGAGATTCCTCTGGGACCAAATTAAATGTAAAAATATTCGAATCATAGGTCTACCAGAAGGGATGGAGGAAAAGCAAGGCATCAAGAAATTATTTGAGGAAAAAATGAATAAAAATTTCCCTAACCTGGTGAAGGAAATGGACATACAAGCCCAGAAAGCACAGAGAATCATAAACAAGATGAACCCAAGCAGGCACACATCAAGACACTTTAAAATTAAAATGGCAAAAGTTAAAGAAAAAGAGAAAACTCTAGAAACAGTGAGAGAAATGCAAGTAGTAACTTACAATGGGATACTCATTTGATTCGCAGCTGATGTCTTATCAGAAACTTACAGGCCAGAAGAGATTGGCAGAAAATATTCAATGTGATGAAAACAAAGGATCTACATCCAAGGACAATGTATCCAGCAAAGTTAACATTCAAAATTGAAGGACAGATAAAGAAGTTCTCAGATAAAAAATAAATAAATAAATAAAGCTAAAGAAATTAATCACCACCAAACCAGTACTACAAAGAATGTGAGAGGGACTTCTTTAAGATGGGAGGAGGGGTGGAAGAGTGGATAAAATAAGAAAAAGAGATGGAGAAATTTAGTTAGATAGGGTATAACATGGTAATATAGTCAAGAAGTTTGCAGTAACCATACATGGTGTTAAGTGGGTACTAGATTTGTTGGAGTAATGTGAGGAGAGCTGTGGGTGTGTGAAAAAACAGGGACAAAATTAAGAAGTGTGGATTCATGGTCACAGAGTGGTCACAGGGATGTGAAGTGCTGCATGGGGCATGTGGTCAACAACATTGTAATGACTGTGTGTGGTGTTAAAGGGGATCCAGATGCTTCACAGTGAAGATTTAATGGGTTATGTAAATGACTCATCACTGTGTTGGATACCTGAAACCATTATAATATTGTAAGTAGAATTTAATAAAAAATAAAATAAAAAAGAGGAAAACATGAGTAAGTGTTTGGCAAATTCTAATAGTCACCTCTAAGCTTTTAAGGTCTGAGAACCTAAAAATAGGATTTTTTCAAATGATTACTTGAAAAGTAGGTAAAATATTTGCAATTAAAAACATAAAATTGTATTAAATTCCTGTATCCCTTAGAAAGTAGCCCCATTTATTTTCTACCATATGAAACATATTTTCCAGATCCTTCATACCAAGGATCACTCATTAATTCAGTATTTTATTAGTCTCAGACCTGCTGTGAATAAACATAGAATATGGGAGCTTTGAATCCTCAGGATTACAATTTTCTCCGTGTTTTAGCTAACTGCTGTCATCAGTCTAAGCAAATTCTTCAAATCAATCTTTAACAAGTCTCGAAAATAAGTTAATTGATGTATTTGGCTAATGGTTTACCATTATTTTGCCCTCTAAAAATACCAACTAACAGTAGATTTAAAACACAGTATTTTAATTATACGCTAGAAGTCTTGCATTATTATTTCTTAACAATAAGTAGTTTTTGTATAATCTTCATTTTTGGTAATATAATGGAGATAATAATGGTAATGGATAAGGCCAAAATCGAAGATATAACACTTTAAATAGGAAAAATAAAATATCTATTAATAATAAATCAGTATTTTTGAGATGCCATTGCATACAAAGCCCTTTATATAAAACTACTTTTAATAATGCATCATAAATAAAAATTTGAACTATGATTAATACAGAATGTTTGAAGACCACTTTAACTGCCTAGTGTCCCTTTTCTCATACTAATACTTTCTTTTGAATTCTCTGTTTCAAATACATTAATGTTAGTGTCTTTCCTCTATAATTTTTCATATCATCCTGTGTCAATTCTCAATGGTTATGAAATGGACATGCAACGACTCCTGTAAGTTTTGAGAGTGGTAATAGGCATACTTAATACCCACTGGAAATTAGAAAGTAGTGTAAAAAATTATCTGGCAATCAACCTACATAGTCCCTAATAAATAATCTAAAAAGAAATAAGCCAATGTAATTTTAGAAAAAAAAAATGAACCAATAAAAATCTCACTTTGACAATTATACTAAAATAAAAACTTTACTAAGAATAGTTTATCTATTTAATAAAATAGTTTTCAAAGTTAGTAAATTCTATAGGAGGTTTGTAGTGTAATGTGCTGAGAAAATAGGCAAGTGCAGCTAAGTACATAAAATTTAAAGTTACTGTGAAGTTGTAGGACTGAATTGTTAGGCAGATGGTGGAAAATATCAAGCTTGCTTGTGTCATATTTACGGTACAGTCTAAATTTCATAGTATAACAAGAAGGTAGGATCTTTTATGCTTGAAATTATTGGAGAAGACTTTTTTCAAAGAGGTGATATTTGACTGTAGTCTGAACAATTTGGTAAACATTTGATAGGTAAAGATAGAAGAGAATGGAGCTTCAGCCAGTGGTAATAATCTAACAAAGGTAAAAAACCCGAGACAGGTTGTCTTGTACAAAACAACATCCTGGTTAATGGTTGCAAAGAAGAACACGGTGGGTGGGATCAGGAATTAGAGAAATGTTTCCCACACAAAATTTTCTTATGCATGCATGCATGGTTATTTTTTCAATCTGATATGACAAAAATCACAGTTGCAACAGGTTAGACTGCATAAAAGAAAACGTGACCGAAGAAGAATTGCTGACAAATTTAAGAGGAAATTAGAGCTTTCTGACCCCCACTATTTTACTTTACCTCCAAACTAAGTTTTACCTCCCAAGGGTCCTCATGATCATTTGTTTCAATCCACTTGGTCTAGACATTCTGTTCCTTGAATAAATACACAATTTCCCTGCCTCTGCATTTGCTATAATATAGCAGTATTCTCAACGTTTAAGAGCCAAGTCAAGTAACACCTCCTCAGCAAAAGCTTTCTCCAGTGCTCTCAGCCCTAAACAATAGTCCCCTTCTGTTTTTCACCACTTACATTATACAAGCAACATTGATTTATAAATATGTATGCATCTGTTTACTACATATTTATATGTAAAAATTATAAGCATTCATAATGTTACAAAAATTCTTAAAGGCAGAAACCATGTAATGCCATTTTTCATGCCACAGGGTTTTGCATTTTCATAGGCTACTCTACAAAAACAAAATTCAACTCATAAAATAATGCTAAATACATATTTGTTGAATAAATGTGTTCCAATGTTGACACGTTTTTAATTTCCTTCATGTTTCTCTTTATCTTTATGAGGCAATCCTTATACTGGACCTAATTTTTATGTTTATCTTCTAACTCTTAGAAAATAAAATGATTGAAATATATCTAGTCTCACCCAGTAATGTTTTCACCATAAGGTTAAAAGTAGTCAACTAGAGCCTCTAGGGATGATCCTAATAACAGTGCAAAAAAGGTAGCAATTTAAATGTCTTTCTGATTTACCTACTTGAATTAGAATGTAATATGAGGTCAGAGGAGTGAAACTGAGTCGCAGTCAACAATTCTTATACTATGGGATCTGTTTAATTCCACACTGTAGGTGCTGGGGAAGAATGGGCAAAAGTAAAAATGAGGGGTTTTGTTTGTTTGTTTGTTTGTTTCTGTTAGGTTGTAGTTTAGTCTAAAGGGATGATTTGGTATTCTGTAGCAGCTATGAGTATTTATTTTTTAAACTGATGATGCCAATGTTTTAATCCACATGAACACAAATGAAATTCTAAGTAATTTTAAGTAACTTTTTGAAAACTTAATTTCCTTAAAGATAAAACCCAAAACTTCCAGAATAAGGATTTGAGCTGTTGTTAGAGCACTTTAAAACCCAATTTGCTTTTACAATAACCAAAGCAAGGCACTGTGAGGAAGGACTTCAAGGACCTGGATCCTCTGTTTTACCCATAATAATCCTCAAAGACTTTATTTGCCAATTATCATCCCCACTCCCACAACTTTTGCCTCAGGAAACTTTGGAAGACAAGCCTTTTTTAGAGTAGAAAGTCATTTAAAAATGGCTAAGACTAGGGTGAGGCTAGGGAGACACTCTCCTTAGGCACAAAATAAGAAGGGGCCATCCTAAAACACAGTAATGAAGATAAATATTTAATGCAATATTTTAAAGAGGTAAATTAATGCAAAAAAGTCCATGATAAACAAAATATCAAATTTTTAAATAAAGACAGGATCCTACCCTGCACTTGGATGACTCACCTAAATCGCTTCACTTTAATCACCTGAGTTTTTGGCACATCCTTAAATGTTGCACCAGAGGTGAATGCCTTAATCCCTTTAGTCTAGTCCAGGCTTTGAGTCCTAAACATTTTCATGTATGAACTCCCCCAAGTCTCTTAATACACGTCACCTTTGCATTCGAAATCCATTATATCAGCACTTTCCCACTGAATAGACCGCTGTTATTACAACCTTCATGCGGAATCCCACTGAATTCTTGGTGGACTCCTACCAAGTGGGATAACGGTATTTATTAGGTGTCCCTGCTTTCTGCCATCTTCTGCTCTTCCCGCTCCCAATTCTGTTGTTACTCTCTACTTGTAGGAGACAGGCCACTTCGGCACCCTCTTCATGCCAAGATGACAATTCTGCTTCATTTTTTTCTACTTTCTGAATGAGTGCTCCCCTCAGTTCATCTCCATCCTTCTGGCAAATGTATAATGGAAAGACTGGAGCCTACACTCAACCGGGTCTCATAAGAACTCCCCGCTTCTCGCTCCTGGAAGAAGTAAAACTGAGGAGTTTTGGAGACTGGAGAAAGTAACTACAGTGACTTTCGCTTGTCATTACAGCATGAAAGAAAGCAATCAAGAATACTCTGGCTTTCTTACTCGTCTTACGTTTGAGTACTTTGCGTCTATAAAGTCCGCGTGCTCCTCCACCCCACCAGCGGTCCTTGCCGCCCGCGGACAGAGGCTTCGGGAAAGTCCGTGGACCACGCCTCCTGGGCTGGTCACCACCCCTTATTGGCCTGAGAGCCTGTCACTCTAATCTGGCTCCCACTTCAGCTAACCATTCACGTAGTTTTGTTCTGTCTTGGTGTGTTTAATGTTGCCCTTATGAGGGATTTTTTTTGGGGGGGGAGACGGGGGAGGCGAGTACAGGTCGTGCTGCAATTAGTTCATTGAAAACTCAGTTGCTCTCTGAGCGGGCAGAGACTGGTTTAGGCTTTTTATTCTGCCAACTGTTAAGATCTCCTGGAGAGAGCTGCAACAATGCCCAAAAGAAAGGTAAGTGAAAAGGGAAGCTAGAAGGGGGATTAACGACTGAAATGCACATTTTCTAATTGGCAGAGATTTTTTTAAAGCATTTTGATTTATAGTTCGATGTTGAGATGTATTGAATGGAAGAGAGGGAGGGGCAAAGAACGGTCGGTGTAAGGTTTGGAACGGTCTTCCATGCAACTAGAAGTATACTTCTGACTTTTTTTGTTTAAGAGGAAAAAAGGTAGCTAAAGAGGTGTCTCCATACTGAATTACAAACAGCCATAGCCTGTGCTGTCGCTTCCTACCCCACCCCCCTTCCTCCGCTTACCCTATTGGAGATCACTTCTCTCAGCCACACTTCCAGGCACCAGTTTCCTCCTCAGCCTCCGGGTTTTCTCTGGGAATGGGCCCGTTTGAAGGAACTAAAGCCATAGCTTTCTCCCATATTTGGCTTTGTTCTTCCTGTATTCTTTTTCCTTTTTTCCCCCCTTCCCTCCTCCACTTCTTGTCATGCCAGATGGCTATGCAGTGGTAATCCTGTGCCATTAGGCGGCGCAGACTTCAAACTGTCCTAGAGAAGAGATTCACCACTGTAATTGGCAGCTTTAGGGTTGAGAGATCTGGAGCTCTTCAAACTCTGTCTAAAGGTGTAAACTATTATTGATGTTGCGATAGCACGGATTTGTTCACTTTAGAAATGCAAAACTGATGTGAGCTCTTCAAGGGCTACAGGTTTCCTGCAAACTTTCGCGTCGGAATTCGTGGCTCCCTTCTTCAAAGGAAAATAAATTGACGCTATGTGTTTGTTTTGCGGGAGGAAGAGGGAAGTCCCTTAGCAGTGAAATAGAACGTTGTTTCATGCTTGATAAAATTGTAAAACACTGTGCTAATTTATGATTGTTTTAATATTTATATTTATCCATTCGCCTTCTCTATTTCTAGAACATAGGAATAAGACTGGAATTCCCCGGTGCTCTAGGGCTGTCGTATGAATCGTGCAATAGCTTGATAATTCCTAGATTAGAAGGCTGCTCACACACGGAAAGCAATGGTTGCTAAATACCATCCCCTTTCCTGAGATTCCCGCCGCTGCGCTTTTCTAGTCTTGTGTAATAAATCTGTCTTGCTTTTTTACAGAGCTGACAGCAATCTTGTAGCAGGTAGTGGCGGGAAGTTTTAAAAACACGGCTGGCTCTTCAGAGTAACGCATTGACGTTGTAACAAAGAGGTTCTCCCCTCCAAAGCATTGTGGGAGTTGTAGTTCTTGCATGCAGAACTTGGAGGGGAAGATAGTCCAGAGAGTTGGAAGACAGGGTCAGAAAAATACAATCACGTCTCAAACATAAGGCAAAACAGGGGAACTGCACGAAGCTGCACCTTCATTCTGCCCTCTCCCACACTTTGGCTTTAAAGATGGCTACAGCTGGTGGATATTAAAATTAAAAAGGTTTCTTTTTAGAAGATGAAATGTAAACAAAAGGATGAAATTAACTATCATTTGTGTAAACTTACGTCTTGAGAATGCATTTGCATCTTGGTGCACATTTGCACATTAGTAGACAGCAGTATGTAGCTTGCTATTAAGAAGAATGCGATTACTTGAGTGAGAATCCTGGAAAAAGTCGTAAGCTGTTATATTGCAACTGTAAGCCATAGGCAATATTTTATGAGCTATATATTTATATCAATGAATTTATTTCTGTATGTTTTTCTCTTCCATATAGGTTGCAGGTCAAGTTAAAACGAGGCAGGAGGTAAGTTTCTGTAGTTTTAAAATTTGTCCAAAAAAATCCACTCGTTTTAGAAAATCGAGAGTCATAAGCAACTAAAAAGTAAGTATATATTTTACCTTATGAGTAAAAATATGGTATAGCAGTGAGCTATAATTGCTTTGTAACTTTAAAAGAAGGGACTGTAATTTCATTTCTAAATATACTCCTTGTTAATAGCCATCGTGTTCTTTTAACCTAGCAATTGAAATGTTATTTGGATATATTTTTTTCTTTAGCTGTATGAAGAGTCTAGATGGTGTAAAAATTAAAACTCATATTTCTACAATGATATTTTATAATCTAGTTCATGGTTACTTCTTTAATGGCAATATTTATGTAGTGTTACACTAGTTATTTTAACCACAATATAAATAATTTTAGTTTTACGTGTCTATAATTCTCTTAACAGATAATTTTTTTTCACTTATAGCCAAAGAGAAGATCAGCTAGACTGTCTGCTGTAAGTAGTCATTTTTACAAAGTTGCCCATATTTTGTAAAATGTAATTTTAAAATTCAGGTAATCTTGGACAATACTATATTTAATTTGAGATTTGTTTTTAACATTTTAAGAAAAAACTTTCACACCAAGGAAATGCCTTTTTCTTAGTGCTTAGTTTGAACTATACCCATTTATTATAATTAAGAGGTTTGATGTCATTGTTAGTGAACTTTCTTAATTATGATGTCTTCCTCCCGCCCCCTGACTTGTGTTCTTCTTATGCAGATGCCTGTGTCCATTATGCCAGAGGTGAAGCCCAAAAGAACATCAACTTCAAGGGTAAATATATCAACATGATAATATTGAGAGAAAATTGCTTTTGTTCAGAATTCAGGAAAAGCACACAGCTGATAATTTTTGCTTTATTTTCTGTTCAGTTAGTAATATGTTACATCATATTTTTTATTCAAATTCATCAAAAATTTATTCATTTTTATGGCTGAATAATATTCCATTTTACATATATATTACTTCTTTATCCATTCATCATTGATGGAAATTCAAATTGTCTTCATATCTTGGCTATTGTAAACAATGCTGCAATGAACATGTGTATGCAGATGTCCTTTCAAAGTAGTGTTTTGGATTTCTTCAGAAAAACCATAAGTGGGATTACTGTGTCCTTCTTTGTCTCTTATTATAGTCTTTGTTTTAAAGTCTATTTTATCTGGTGTAAGTATTGCCACCCCAGCTTTTTGTTTAGTTTTGTTTTTATTTTGATGAAATATCTTTTTCCATCACTTTACTTTCAGTCTGTGTGTGTCTTTGAATCTAAAGTGAATCTCTTGTAGGGAACATATGCAATTTAATCCATTTACACTCAAAGTAATTGTTGATAGATGCATAGTTATGGGCATTTTATTCACGTTTTAAATCTTATTTTGTTCTTCAAGAAGTCCCTTTAACATTTCTTCTAATACTGGATTTGTGGTGATGAACTCTCTTAGCTTTTTGTTGTTTGGGAAGCTCTTTATCTGTCCTTCAATTCTAAATGACAGCTTTGCTGGATAGAGTAATCTTGTTTGCAGGTCCTTGCTTTTCATCACTGAAAATTTTCTGCCAATTCCTTCTGTTCTGCAAAGTTTCTCTTAAGAAATCACCTGATAGTTTTATGGGAACTCCCTTCTATGTAACCAAATGCCTTTCTTTTGCTGCTTTTAAGATCTTTTTGTTTTTAACCTTTGGCATTTCAATTATGATGTATCTTGGTGTGAGCTTCTTTGGATCCCTCTTGTTTGGGACTTCCTGGGGTTGTAGGTCTATTTCATTCACCAGATTAGGGAACTTTTCCATCATTATTTATTCAAATAGGTTTCTAATTCCTTACTTTCTTTCTTCTTTTTCTGGTATGCCCCAGTGATGTGAATGTGGATACACATGATCTCTCAGAGGCCCTTTAAATTATCCTTATTTTTTTTATTCTTCTAAAAAATTTTGCTGTTCTGATTGGGTGTTTTGTGTTGATTTGATTCTCTGCTTCATCGAATCTACTGTTGATTCCCTCTATGTATTCTTTTTTATAAATGATTTTTATTAAAACATAGCTAATACACAATATTATATTTCAAGCATACACCAAAGTTATTCAGCACTCATATACCTTAAGAAATGATCACCATGGTAATTCCAGCAACCATCTGACATCATAACACTCTCTCACAATACTATTGACTATTTCCTATTGTATACACCATATCCCCATTACTTATTTGTTTCATACCTGGAAATTTGAACATTTTAGTCACTTTCACCAACCCCTTGTTTAAATTCTTTCAATTGCAGTTGACATAACAATATTATTTTATCTTAATTTCAGGTGTACAACAGAGTGGTTAGACATTTCTATAATTTAAGAAGTGATCCCCCTGACTAGTACCCACCTGGCACTATACATATTTATTACCATATTATTGACGCCATTCCCTATGCTTTACTTTACATCCCCAAGGCTATTTTTGTAAATACCACTTTATACTTTTTAATCCCCTTCACCTTTTTCACCCTACCCCCAGCCTGTCTCCTGTCTATCACCCTGATAAATCTAGTACTAATCTGACACCATACATAATAATTACAATATTATTTTCTATATTCTTTATGCTATACCCTACATTCCTATAACTGCTTGGTAACAGCCAATTTATACTTCTTAATTTCTTCCCCTTTTTTACTCAACCTCCAGTCCCTCTTGCATCTGGCAACCATCCAAATATTTTCTGTATCTATGAGTTTATTTCTGTTTTGTTTATTTTGTTCTTTAGATTTCACATATAAGCAAAATCACATTGCATCTGTCTTTCTCTAACTGACATACTACACACAGCACAATAACTTCCAGGTACATTCATGCCACCGCAGAAGGCAAGACCCTATGCCTTTCTATTGCCAAGCAGTATTTCATTATATATATATGATATATATTCATTATGATATATATATATCACCTCTACTTTATCCATTCATTCATCTACGGACACTCAGGCTGCATCTACATCTTGGCTATCATAAACCATGCTGCAATGAACATATGGATGCACACGTTCTCTGGAAGTAGTGTTTTGTGTTACTTCGGATAAATACCCAGATGTGAGATTACTGAGTCCTTCTTTGTCTCTTGTTATAGCCTTTATTTCAAGGTCTCTTTTGCCTGGTGTCAGTATTTTTACCCCAACTTGTTTTGTTTGTTTGTTTCTATTTTCATGAAATATCTTTTTCCACTTCTTTGAGTATGCATGTGACTTTCAATCTGAAGTGTGTCTCTGGTAGGCAGTCTTGTTTTCTTATCCATTCAGTCACCCTATATTTTGATTGGCGCAATTAAGCCATTTACATTTAAAGTAGTTGTTGATGGATATGCAACTTTATTATTCACATTTTTAATTTTTTGTTTGTTTTACAGAAGTTCCTCTAACATTTTTTGTAATACTGGTTTGGTGGTGATGAACTCCTTTAGCTTTTTCTTGTCTGGGAAGCTATTTATCTGTCCTTCAGTTCTAAATGATTTCTGGGTTGAGTAATCTTGGTTTTCAGATCCTTGCTTTTAATCACTTTAAATATTTTCTGCCAATTCCTTCTGACCTAGAAAGTTTCTGTTTAGAATCCAGCTGAGAGTCTTATGGCAGCTCCCTTGTAGTTAACTAACTGCCTTTCTCTTGCTGCTTTTAAGGTTCTCTCTTTGTCTTTAACCTTTGCCATTTCAATTATGATGTGTCTTAGTGAAGGCTTCTTTAGGTTCATCTTGTTCAGGACTCTGCACTTTCTGAGCTTGTACATCAAATTCCTTCGCCAGGTTAGAGAAGTTTTCTGTCATTATTACTTTAAATAAGTTTTCAAATCCTTGTTTTCTCTCTTCTTCTGGTACCCCAGTGATGTGAATATTAGTGTGCTTGATATTGTCCCAGAGACCTCTTAAACAATCCTCATTTTTTTTGTTGCTGTTGCTGTTGCGATTGGGTGTTTCTTGCTATATTATCTTCTAAATCACTGATTTGCTTCTCTGCTTCATCTAATCTACTGTTGATTCCCTCTAATGAATTCTTCATTTCACTTACTGCATTCTTTGTGTCTGACTGGTTCTACTTTATTTTTTCTATCCCCAATTTTGTTTCCTATCTCTTTGTTAAAGTTCTCCCTGAGATCATTGAGCATGTTTATAACCAGTGTTTTGAACTCTGCATCTGGTAGATTGCTTGTCACCATTTTGTATAGTTCTCTTTCTCGATTTTTGTTCTGTTCTTTCATTTGGGACATGTTTCTGTGTCTCCCCATTTTAGATGCTTCCTGGTATTTGTTTTTATGGTATTAGGTAGAGGTGCTACATCTCTAGGTCTAGGTAAAGTGTCCTTAATAGTAGTTGACCTGTGGAGCCTAGTGGCACAGTCTTTCTGGTGACCTGAATCCGATTCTCCAGGTGTGTCCCTTGAGTGTGTTATGTGTGCCTTCCTGCTGTAGTCAATTCTTGGTTGCTATTTGTACATCAGTGAGAGTGATTAACTCTTGAGCTGGTTGGTTGTGAGGACTGGTCGTGACTACAGTTGAGGAACTGTTGTGTAGGAACTGACCTTGTAGACCAAGATTTATTTTAACATGGCCCTGGTGCCTTCTCAGTCTGCCTTATGGATGTGTTATTTTTAGAGGAGGTTGAGTGGGGTTCTGGTGTGATCTGAAACTGACCACAAGGTGTGTTGGTTCAGGAGCCTTTTGGGAGGGGCTTTGTTCCAAGCTCAGTTCAACCACTGTCTGTGCCCACCTGGGGTCATTTAGTATGAGCTACAAAGTGATCTGCAGATAATTGCCACTTACAGTTGCCTAGGGGAGGCCAAACTGTGAACCAGGGTCATCTGGCATTAATGTTGGACTTGAGGTTCTTTAGCAAGCAGTATGGGGTA
Source organism: Lyroderma lyra (assembly GCA_004026885.1). Classification (NCBI taxonomy): domain Eukaryota; kingdom Metazoa; phylum Chordata; class Mammalia; order Chiroptera; family Megadermatidae; genus Lyroderma; species Lyroderma lyra. The sequence goes on from PVJL010008715.1 coordinate 30,001, forward strand.
TTCCAAGACCAAAGACTGCTTGTTTGGGTTTTGTGAATCTTTGAGAGATTTTAGGAAAGTCCTCATCATAAGCCAAGATAGGCTGTATGGAAAAGCCACTTGAGGGGCTTGGGTAGACCCAAAGTTGGATGTGTGAGGTCTCAGGGATTCATCAGGCTGGGGTAAACAGTGTTAGCCAGCTTAATGGAGACTCATATATGGCAGCTACCTTCATCTGCACACTGGATGAGGGGACAGTGGTACCTGCCAGTAATTTTGTTAGGAAGAAAGCTGCCCTTCTAGCCCTCACTGTAAGGCTAGATAATTCAGTTTCTCTCTGAATACCACTGGCACTGTTTGAGTTGCTGCCTCAGTGCTGAAGCTCAGAGTGAGACCATCATGGCATAAATCCCTGCCTTGGAGAACACCTGAGATTCCGGAATCCCTCCATCTCCCTCAGCCATGATCTCCACTGGTTTTCGCATCTAGAACTTTTAGGGACTTCTCATCCTGCCAAGCACTGGAACCTTCAGTGGGGGAGCCTGGTTTGGGGTTAGTAACCCCTCACTCACCAAAGGGAATCTCCACAACTCATCTATCCCTCCCAATCTTTAACCTCCATCAGGCAGGTATGGGACCAGTTTGTTCTGCATCTCCACCCCTGCTACCAGTCTCAGTGTGGCTTCTTCTGGATATCCTTAGTTATAGGATTTCTTTTCAGCTAGACTGCAGGGGATTCTCAGTGATGGTGGTTGTGTAGTTTAGTTGTAATTTTGAGATGGTCATGAGAGGAGAGCATAGCATTTACCTCCTCCATCTTCTTGACCAGAACTCTCTCACATACCTTGTTTTTAAATGGATATAGTTCATTCCATATAGGCTTCTGTGCTCTGATTTTGTGACATTTTAAAGAGAAATAGCCCCAATTTTAAGTTCACTTTTCCCCCTGTATTTATATTTATTTATGTGTAAATGTATGGATATAATTGATTTTTATTTCTTATTTTAACTGATTTACTGAGGTGTGATTGATGTTTTAAGGATTGTTTAAATTCTTAAAATCATAAAAGTTTAAAACTATGAAGAAAATTAAAGTCATCTAATTCCAATGTATTATGATTGAAAAACTGTAAATGATGGTCATATTTGTGAAATCCTTCAAAATTCTTGATTAAAAGATATTGCTAAAAGTAGGGGAAGAGAAGTTGTAGTAATATTAAGTGACGAAAGAAGAGAAAGGTTTTGTTCTATTTCACATTTCAAGATCATTATTGTAGAAAATTAAGTACTCAATTTATAGGCTATGAAAATAATGAACACTGTTTATTTCCTTTAAAAATAGAATATATTGCTAGAGTAAAACAAATACTATATAATCATGGACTTTAAAATACTTTGGCATTCAGTTTCTCATGTGTTAAAAGTGTAAAGACATAGCTATTAATATATTGCATTTTACAGTTTCTAATGCAATTTCACACATATTTTATCATTTGATCCTTATATCAAGTAAGTAGCAGATCCAGAATTTAAACACAGATTTTTCTGATCCCTTAATGCAGTGCTCTTTCTATCACATACATACTCATACTTAGGCAAATAATTTTTTGATAAAGCAATCATGAATCAAGACATTCCAAAACTTGTAGACACAAAAATTGAATCACCTATGTTTCCAGGTAATCTCTTTCATGGATAGATAGATAGATAGATAGATAGATAGATAGATAGATAGATAATTTCACTGGTATTTCTCTTAATTATTGCCAATGAAGGCATTGCAATCAGCAAAACCCTGTTGCTAATTATTAGACATGACCTAGAGAAACTGGCTTCTTTAGTCAAAGAAAGTTAATTTATCAAAGTCTAACCTGATGTTGGCAGTTGACCCCAAATGGCCACTGTTCAGCATTCTAACTTGCTGCTTCTCATTTAAAAGAGAATTTATTTGATTTATATCAGAGGAACTTTATAACATTAATCATTTCTAATACTGCTTCAATTTACAATAAAACTGAAGATGCCAAATGATAACTTTGTTGATTTTAAGTATATGTGGGTATTTTATAGTTTTTCTATAAATTATTACAACACCCAGTAAAATAACTTGGGCCATTTTATCAATACACCAGTTAAATTGTATATTTATTTGTATTATTTTATATTGCTGCACAGAAAATGAAAACAAATACTGATATGATGGAAAAAAATATAGATATAAATACCAAAACGATAGCTGAAACCAAGCAAGAAGTTGTTAAAGAAGAATATAATGAAAATGCTGAAAATGGAGAAACCACAATTATAGAGGTATCTTACAATATTAACAGATTCGTCCATTTGAAAGTTTAACAATGATTGGTATACAACAAGTTGACAATGCACTGTGTGGAATTATATAGGAAAACCTATGTAATTCTTACTAACAGATGTCACCCCAAAAAGTCTATCAATAAAAATGAATTTAAAAAATAGAATAAAAAAATAAAATAAAATTTTAAAAAAGAAAGCTTAACAATGGATGCAACTAAAAGAAATCTTATTTGCCTTGTAGTTCAAAAGTTGAAAATCATTAAATGAGTTGTGGTTATATAATGTTTAAGTCTGTTCAGTCTGCTATAACAAAATATCACACATCGGGTGGTTTATAAACAACAGAAATTATATCTCATAGTATGGAGCTTGGGGAATTCAAGATCAAGGTGATAGCATTTTCAGTGTCTGATTAGGACCTGCTTCTTGATTTATAAATGGCAGTCTTCTCTCTATGTCCTGTCATAATGGGGCCAAAGAGCTCCCTGTGGCCTCTTTGATGAGGACACTAATCCTGTTGATGAGGTCTCTACCCTCATAACTTAATCACCTCCTTTAAGACCTACCTCCAAATACCAACACATGGAGGATTAGGTACCTTTATATGAATTCTGGGGGACACAAATATTCAGTCTATAGCATATAGTATAATATATGTAAGGGGAAAAGAAAGAAAATTAATTTAAATATGAGATTTACATGTGTGGATAATGGGAGCAGTCAGTGACTTAGCATGGCTATTAATAGAACAATGCCAGTGATCATAACATAGTACTAATATAATGACTCTTATTAAATACATACTAATTCTCTATTCATTTTATTAGCACATGGGTTATTTGTAAATCTGTTTCCTAGGCTATCTAATTCTTTCCCCACCCTGCAGATTGCAAAATAAGTCATTATGTAAATGTTTCTAATAGGTCTTCTTTTGAATATTTAATACATACCAGATTTTTAGGCATTATAATAAAACATTGAAAATGGGATATATTGTCAAATCTACAAGTCAAACCTGGCATATAGGGAAAAATCTTTTGTAGGTTATCATATAATAAATGGTAAACTATATTACAAGTAGCTTTTTACAAAGGAAACCTAAATTTCACCATTAAAGAAAGACAATGTATTATTTCTTCAAGGAATGTATTTTTGTTTACATTCATGTTACTCATTGTTAATTGCTGGCACTGAATATATGTCATTTTTTTCTTTATTTACTCTATTCATATTTTAATGAAAATTATGTGAATGAGTTTCCTGAATTTATTGTTCCAAGTGTCTGTGCATGATCATGTGAAGATGCTTTAATTAATCTTCTTTCTTATAATTTTTCCTTGTTATGTGATAGATAAGAGGGATTTTCCACAAAAAATTACTTTTTTTAAAGAAAGCCTTATTATTTCCACAAAATATATGTATAGTCTTGTCTAAATATTTAGGGGAAACAATTCCAAATTTACAAATACAATCTTGCTTTTTTTCTCTCTATATATAGGCATCAGTTCCTGATAATGAACTTGAGGCTATAAAAGAAGATAAAAATGAAGATATTGAAGAAGAGGGAGGAGAAAGGAAAGAAGCAGTGGCAGCAGAGGAAAAAAATGAAAAAGATCAGAAAGAAGATAGAGAAGATCAAATCAAGGAAGAAGAGAAAGGAGAAGATGGGAAAGAGGACAAAGATGGAAAAGAGGATGAAGATGGAAAAAAGAAAGAAGAAGATAGAAAAAAGAAAGAAGACCAAAAAGAGAAAGTAGATAAAAAAGAGGGTGAAGATGGAAAGGGGAAAGGGAAAGATGGCAATGAATCAGAAGATGAAAAAGATAAAGGAGATGAAAAACAGAGAGAAGACAGAAAAGAGGTGAAAGATGGAAATGATGATGAAGATAGAAAAGAGGATGAAGGTGGAAATGAAGAATATGGAGAAAAGAAAGATGAAAAAGAAGACAAAGATGAAAAACAGGACGAAGATGGAAAAGAAGAAAATAGAAAAGGAGATAGGAAAGATGAAAGAGATGAAAAAGAAGAGGACAGTGAAGCTGAAGTTGAAAAAGAAGTAGCCGAAAAAGAAGAGATCAAAACAGAAGATGGAAAAAAAGAAGAGTCTCAGAGAATTGTTTAAAGCTGCCCTATACAGTTTCAATAATTTAGTAATATGTACCTCCATGTTGTAATATTAATAGAGATGAATATTTTTATCAAATATTTTATAACCACAGCTTTTCTTCCCATCAGCTGAATTTCAGAACATCTTCATATTAATCATTAGCCACAAAGTTCTTAACATGAAACTTTTATCTGTAAACTTTGTGATTAATAATGGATTATATAGAAAAAAAATACTCTTTCAACTTTGTGGAAGTTATGTATTAAATTTTTGAATTTTAATTTTACTCCTATATGTGACAATTTCATAAAGTGGAAAGATCAGAAAAGAAAAAAGTTTCCTCAAACTATTTTCACGTAATGCTAAGAGTTAGAATTATCATTCCCAAATGTAAATTTATTATTAGTTTGGGAAAAAATAAAATTATATTTCCATTTTTAAAAGAAATACAAATGTCTGTTTCAGAAGGGCAGTTCTGATTATGTGTATCCACAAAATTTTACTGGATTTATCTTAATAAAAATTATCTTCACAGATTATTGCTATTTGTTATATCTCCAAAAACGTAGTTAATGAGATACTATAATGCTTAATTTTTTCTATTTTGATATTCATGAAAGAATTTAAATATTTCTGCACTGAGATAAAAATTAACATAAAGTTCACCATTTTAACCATTTCAAAATGTACAATATTGATTTGTAGTATATTCACAATGTTGTACAACCATTATCACTATTTAATTCCAGACCTTCCCCCCCCAAAACACACACACACACACACACACACACACACACACACATACACACTCACACACATACCCACACAGGTCCCTGGCAACCACTAATTTACTTTCTGTCTGTGGATTTGCTTATTGTGGATATTTCATATAAAGGGAATCACACAATGTGTGGTATTTTGTACCTGTATTCTTTCACTTGGCATAGTGCTTTTGTTTCATCCACGTTTTAGCATGTATCATTACTTCTCTCCTTTTTTGGCTCAATAATATAATACATCAATATACTACATTGTTTGTTAATGCACATTTGAATGGTTTCCATGTTTTGCCAATTATATATACTGCTATGAACATTCATATGCACGTTTTTGTGTGCATGTATGTTTTCATTCCTCCTTGGTATATATTTAGAAGTGGAACCACCAGTTCATATAGTAATTATATGTTTAACTTTTTGAGGAACTCCAGACTGTTATGCAAAGTGGCTTCAGCATTTTATATTCTTACTAGCAGTGTATGAAGGTTCTAATTTTTTCACATCCTTGCCAATACTTGATATTGTTTGTCTTTTTATTATAGCCATTCTAGCAAGGGATTTGAAGGTGAACAAAAGAGAAATTTTGATTTGCACTTTCTTAATGAAGTTGAGCATCTTCTCTTGTGCTTATTGGTCATTTGCATATCTTCTTTGGAGAAATGTCTAACAAAACCTTTGCCAATTTTTTACTTGGTTTGTCTTTTTGGTATTAAGTTGTAAGACATGTATATTTTGGGTAAAAACCTCTTAGCAGATAAAATGATTTGCAGAAGTTATCTCCCATTCTATGGGTTGTCTTTTCACATTCTTGATAGTGTCCTTTGATGGATAAGTTTCAAATTTTGATTAAGTCCAATTTATCTACTTTTGTTGCTTGTGTTTTTGGTGCCATATCTAAGAAGATAGTACCAATCCCCAGAGTACAAAGATATACACCCATATAAAGAGTTCTGTGGTTTTATCTCTTCATTTAGAACTTTGATATGTTTTGGGTTAAAGTTTATATATGTTTTGAGATAGAGGGTCCAACTTCATTTATTTACATGTGGCTATCCATTTGTCTAAATGCCATTTCTTGGAAAAATTATTATCCTTTGGTTTTGGCACTTTTCAAAAGTCAATGCACCACAGATGTTTGGTTTTATTTCTGGAATCTCAATTCTGTACCATTGGTCTGTATGTCTGTTTCTATGTCAGTACCATGCTTTTGATTACTAAAGCATTGCAGTAAGTTTTGACACCATAAAGTATGTGTCTCCCAACTTTGTTCTTGATTGTTCAGGGTACTTTACAATTTCATATGAGTTTTAGGATAAGCTTGTTCATTTCTACAAAAAAAAAAAAGGCATTTGGAGTTTTGATAGGGACCACAATAAATGTAAAAATAGATTTGGGGAATATTGCCATACTAAGATAATTGCCTTCTAGTCCATGAACACAGATGTATTTCTATTCATTTACGGTCTCTTTAATTTCTTTTAGCAGTGTTTTGTAGTTTTTAGTGTACAAGTCCTGCACTTTCCTGATTAAATTCCTAAATATATTTATTCTTTCTGATGCTGTAAACAGAATTGTTTCCTTTATCTCCATTTTGGATTGTTCATTGTTACTATATAGAAATACAACTAAACTTTTTATTATTGATCTTGTATCCTGCAATTTTGCTTAACTCACTTATTAGTTTTAATAAGTATTTTGTGGATTCTTCAGAGTTTTCTATTTATAAGATCATGTCATCTGCAAATAGAGATTGTTTTACTTTTCTTTCCAATTTGGATGTCCTTATTTCTTTTTACTTGCCGATTTTTCCTGGCTCTTAAAAGGTTTCACATATGTTAAGAATAAGCAAGGAATAATTACCCAGGTTCAGAAGTGCAACTTTCAAAGCATAGACCTCTGACACTACTTCTTTCCCAGGGTTAAGAGGCCCTGCACCATTTCATACCTTCTCTCAAAACTTGCTACTTGAAGGTTCCCTGGTGGTGCAGTGGCTAGGCTTTGGCGCTCTCAACACTGCAGCCTGGGTTCAATTGCCAGTCAGGGAACCACCTCCCCCAAAACAAACAAGCAAACAAAAAACTTGCTACAGTAATAAAAACCAACCTGAATGGATTGGTGTAAATTGTAGGTACCCTGCCTGAATCCCCCACTTCATAGCAATATCCTGCAATCACAGAAAATGTACTGTCATAACTCCCAAAACATAAACTGTGCTTTTGAACACCTTAATCTTCTTTCATTGTGAAGGCTAAAGTAAAAGTAACAATCCTAGTTTCCTCTTTAAAAGTACATTGTAAGTGACAGGAAGAACTGTGGTAATGAATAAACTTAAATTTTTATGTGAAATTCTACCCTTTACGTAAAGTAGTTAGCCACCTTTACATTACAACATTGTTTTAACTATATGATAAAACATATAAAAATAACTTGGTACACTACAGAAGAATCATTCCTTCACACCATGATACTAAAGTAAACTTATTTCCCCAAGTCTCACATTGTTTCATTTCTTGATGTTTTAATTAGGTCTTCCCCTTTACCACCAAAATTTTGCTTCATATAATTCCTGTTCTAAAAGGCCCAATAGTAGAAAGATGTGAAGGGAAGAGTGTTGTAGGAGAGTGCTAATTTATAGAGGCAGCACACCATCACTGTAAGTGAAAGTGGATGTAAAGTGGCAAGCTTATAGCAGAACATTTCTTAAAGATATGGAGAAATAGACAAATATTTTTAAAAATCTCAAGGGAACCTCAGAAAAATTCAAGAAGTACATTTGGAATGTCTTCGGTAATATAAAACATCTTTTGCTGACTATCTCATTGGCAACACAAGTTTTTGGTAATATATAATACTGATTCATCACAATAATTGATTTTCTAAGTTTACAGTGCTGAAGTTTTAATCTAAAATTTTCTGTTGCAACTTTAAAGTGTCTGCCTCATTCATAACTGAACTTGGCTAGGGTAGGCATGTCTCAAGAAAAAAAATTAATGGGAATAATCTTTGACGTTATTGTAATTAGATGTAAAAGTATAATTTAGTCTATTGCTGTACTTTGAGAAAAAGAGGAACTATACACAATTCTTCAGGGGCATATCTCCTGCATTAAGCAAGGCTTACCCTAATGTTTTCCCCTAATATTATTAACACGTTTTGTGTTTTCATGCTGAACATTATTAATACTTATGTATGGGATTAATACCATGTATGGGATGGTATAAACAAAGGGAGACATAGAGCAAGTGCATGTCAGAGCTGAATTCTAATTTCATAAAGCATAATAAATACTCCTACGTATTATTAATGACTTAGTGAGTTCACACAGATAAATCTTGAAATCATCCTAAAAAATCAGGTTTTGAAAATCCTCAAACAGTAATTTTTTGGTCCTAAAATAATTATTTTTCTTCAAGATACTATTGGCAGCAATTTTCCAAATAAAAAACAACTGTGGAACAACTTGGTTAATGCATAACGAACAAAGAAAAAACCCACCAAATCTGCTGCTGTTTACAGACTCATTTGCTAAAATTAAGTTAAATTTAACCCACACAGTAGCTAAATGGCTTGTGTGAAGGTACTTTTCTAGAATACAAAAAAAAAAATTTAATGTGATGTTTACACAATAGATATTATATTATCTTAAATACATAGATTTAAGACTTGTCATTAATAATGATTAATTTGCCTCTCATGAATACAGCATACTCTTTCAGATTATGTTGATTTCCTTAACTGGAAAAATAGTAAGTAAGCAAAAGTCCAATTTTATATAAAGTAATACTGATTTTTCTCTCACATATTATCTCTGTCACTAGAGTTGTTCATTTTAATTGTTACTAATTTTTTAAATCATTTTAATGTTTTTTCTATGAACATTGTCTTTACATATTTACATTAAGTATCACATAATACTATAGATAAAAATGGGTTTCCTTTCTTAAAAGTAATTAAACATTAAATTCTGATAAAATAAATATTTGTTAAAAGCCAAAACTATGATTTAGTATATGTTATTTGACAACATATGCCTTTAATCCCTTAGCAAATATATCATGCAGTCCAGGCTTGGTGGAATTTACTAAATAATATAAATGAACTTCAGTATTTAAAGACATTTTGTTTCAGATCAAATAATGGGGAACAATGTGTGTGTCTGTTTGTGAGTTTTCTAGAGAAGAAAGGAGAAATCACAAAGTGAAATGGATGATTTTGAAATATTTTAGTAATAGTGGTTTAAAAGGCTATCTTTCTTATATAGATTAGGAATTCTTACCAAGGGTTAAATAACTTCTTTAAATATTTAATACATATAAAAGTGTTTATAATACTATGTGTCAGGCACTGTCTTAAGCATTTTATATATTATACATATATGAAAAAACATTTACATGTAGCAACCCTATGAGGCAGGTATTATTATTCTCACTTTATAGATGAGGAAACTAAAGCACAAAGGCCAATCAGTTTAATTTACTTGTAGCAAATTCATGGTTTCCAAGATATGAATTAGGTTATATCATCTTTTAAATAGGCTTAATCCACAAGCCACTCTGCACAATAGGATTTTGTTTCACAAAAATACTCTTGTAAACCCAATGAGAAATGACAAGTCACTCACCAGTGTTACAATTAGATTATTTAATTTATTTAGTCAATACATCTTTCTTGAGTACCTATTATGTGTCAGGTACTGGGGTTACATCTATGAAGAAAACAGAGATCTTCCTTGCCCTCACGATATTATAGTCCAGCAGAAGAAAATTTTAATCACATAAATAATTACATAATTACAACTTCCATTAATGCTATAGAAGAATTATAAGGTAGCTAAAAGACACTATGACAGAGACCTGAGAGAAGCTAGCACTAGTGAGTGGTTACAGGAGCCAGTTATCATGTAATGTGTCTAATCCACTCACATATACATACAGGTTGATTGAATTCAGGTGGAAGATTCTCACTTGAGTTTTCCCATGCCATTATAAGTACACACTGGCTGAGTTTGGAGTGAACTGAAAATGCAATGGAGAAGATATTTTAAATGGTTTCTGTAATCAACTGTCTAGCACTTCAACTTACTAAGCTTGGATTATTAATTTTCCAGACGGTTAACTAGCTTTTATTTTTATTTATATATCTATTTTCCAGCATGGGTAGTTCAAATACTTAAAAGGTAACTGGCATCTTGTGGCTGGCTTCCTCCAAAATGTGTGTTCCAAGAGACCAAAGCACAAATTGCAAGGCTTCTAATGACTTAGCCTGGGAAAACATGTTTTATTTCTGCCACATTTTTTGAGGGGGAAAAGAAAAGGTCAGCCCAAATACACAGGAAGGAAAATAGTCAAAGACATGAAAACAGGGAATACATGACTCAGTGGGGAACCATTTTTGGAGACTGACCATCATAATGATCCATTTTCTTTTTTCCTCTGTTTTCAGAATTTCTTCCACATAGATGTCAGAATTTCTGGAGTTATTCTCTATTTAAAATAAATATTTTCTCTCCTATTTTGTTTGCTATTTTTTTCGCAGGTATGCCCTTATATTTTTATCAAGATTTCTATTGAATTTTATATTTATTTTTAATTTCCATGAGTTCTTTCTTATCCTATCCTTTTCCTTTTTTATATTATGCTGTTCTTATTTTTGATGTGTCATTTTTTTCTTATCTGTTCTCTGGTATCAATTTTACAACAATTTAGTGTTACTTTTTGTTTTCAGATTTTTTTCTGTTCTCTGAAATTGCCATATTACCTCCAAGGTCCTCCCCTCAATTCCTCACCCCTATTTTAACTTGTTTTGCTATCTACCTTTAATGTTAGAGTTTTGCATCAAATGCCTGGTGATTTAGGACATTTAATGCTCATATTTAAGAATAAGACACTAAAAAAAGCTGGTTGGGTGGAATTTGTCTATTAATGGCACCAAGGGATAATTTGTAGAAATCTGGCCATTTCATGAGCAGGATCTACCAATGTCATTCTTTATAAGCCTTTTCTCTTCATGTAGTTTCTCTAGACAGGAATCATGTAAATACCTGTCTGGATGAATATAAGCTTAACTACAGATAATCTAAAATTTCAAGGAAAAAATGTCACTATGGATCTCCGTATTAGTGAGAGCTCTCCAGAGAAACAGAAAAAAATATAAGATAGATAGATAGATAGATAGATAGATAGATAGATAGATAGATGATAAATTATGTGTAGATAGATCATAGATAGATACATAGATGGATATACACATAGGTGGACATAGTTATTATAGGGAATTGAGTCACATAATTATAGAAACTAGCAACTCTAAATGTGTAGTATGAGCTGGCAGGCTTAATATCTATGAAAGTTAACATTTCACTTCCAGTCTGAAGGACCAATTGCCTGGAAAACCAAGGAAGCCAATGGCTCATATGAAGGCTATCAGCTAGAGAATTCCTTCTTAGGGAGGCTGTTCTTTTTATTCTATTCAGGCCTTCTACATTATGGGGAACAACCTGCTTATCCAAAGTTCATGGTTTACATGTTAAGCTCATCCAAAAATACCCTTTAAGTTGACACACAAAACCATTGCATCCTCATTGATTATTATGTACACTTTCAATTAATTCACCATAATATTTTCAAAAAGCACCTTACCTCTGTGTTCTTATTTGTACCTGGTATCACTGAGTCCAGAGTCCTTTTATTTCAAAGTCTCTGGTGACTAAAGTTCTAGCTTATAGCTGCTTTGACCAATAGAATGTAGCAGAGGTGATGCTGTGTCAGTTCTGAGCCTAAATTTTAAAACAGGGTTTATCAAATTCAGCACTACTGACATTTGAGTTTGAATAATAATTTGCTATCGGAGGCTGACCTGTCTATCATAGGATGTTCAGCGGCATCCTTGATCTCTATTAACTAGATGCCAGTTGCATCCTCCCTCTACTTCTGACACTAAAAATGTCTTCAGACATATTCCAATATTCACTGAAATGGGGGCAAACTATTATCCACTTGAGAACTACTAATTTTAAAAGATGAGTGGTTTCTGCTTTCTAATTCTTAGAATACTTACTTTTGGAATCTGTGTTCTGAGGAAATCCAGCCTCCACATGAAAAGTTTGATTACCCTGGGATAACCATGCTATAAGGAAGCTTGTGTATGGAGAAAAATGACTGACTGACCCTGAGCTGTTTCAGCCATTACAGCTAAGGTGCCAAACATGTAGATGGACAAGCCATTTTGGATGGTTGGTCAGTAAAGGCTTCAAATGACTCCAGACCCCAGTACCATTTGACTGTAACCACATAAGAGAATCCAAATGATAACAACTCAGTGAATCACTAAATTCACAGAATTTTGAGATAATAACATATTTTTATTTTAAGCCAATATGTTTTGGGAGAGTTTATTATAAAATAATAAGTAAATGAAACATAAATTATCAATAAGAAATAATGCAAGAATATTTTTATGACTAAAGTACCTGAAATTCTGGATTAAAATGTATATATCAAGTGCCCAGCACAATGATTTAAGAAAAAAAAATGTCAAGGGATATAATCTGACAGTTTTATAGTTTTAGAATATTATGCATTAAAAGGACAGCCTAAAAGCTTACACATTCATTCATTCTCCTCTCTTTCTTTCTTTCTCTCTCTCTCCCTCTCTCTCTCTCTAGCATGTACATGTGTGCTTGCACATACACAAACACACAGATGTAAAAAAATTCATATACAAAGAGAAGGAATAAAATGGCAAAGGATTTCTCAACATTGCAAGCTTGAAGACAATGAATTATGACTTGAAAATTATTGGTTAAAAGTAATTTACAGCCTAGAATCTGTATCTATACAATTTATCAGGCACATATAGGAGTAAAATAAGAACATTTTCTTTTTTCTTTTTGTTTTTTTGGTAGTTCCCTGGTTGGGAATTGAACCCAGGCCGTGGCGTGGAGAGTGCCAAAGCCTAGCCACTACACCACCAGGGAACTCCAAGAACATTTTCATACATGAAAAGTCTCAAATATTTTATCACCCATGCACTCTCTTAGGAAGATAATATAGGAATATTCATTAATTATGCCAAGTTTGGAGATTATATTCTATAAATATTTTTTAAATGAGTGTTATTTTATGTAATATCTATGAAAATTTTTGTATATTGCCACTGCCTTAAAAGGAATTAGGAGAGTAGAAAGCAGAAGGAAAGCTATAAGCACAGATGAATAATGTTGGTGGAAATTGGAGGAAAATAAGGACCTAAAGGAAGAATGCTTTGCAGGAGGGACAAATAAATCAGAATGTGGGATTTAAACATGGGCTCTTTCCTGTGGGTATCAGGAGGACTCTGCTTTCTGAGGAAAGACGGACCCCGGTAGTCAGGGTGGGTCTAACATAAGCATATGCTTTAATTATGTCAGGTTTGAAGAAAACTTTTTTTTTTGGTGGTTCCCTGGCTGGGAATCGAACCCAGACTGCAGCGTTGAAAGTGCCGAAGCCTGGAGATTACTTTTTGAATGAAGTATTACTTTATGTCGATGGGAATTATTTGATATTACTACTGTCTGAAATGAAATTAGAATGAGTGCCAGACCAAATAAAATATGGGAGCAGCTCCTACTATGACAGTTAACAAATCTAATTTGAGCTTCCTGAGGTAATCCAAGTTCTTAGATTACTTCTATACCCATTTCTTCTAATTTTTATTTCTTTTTCTTGCTAAATTTATTGGGGTGACATTCATTAGTAAAAATTACATAGGTTCCAGGTGTTCAATTCTACAGTACATCATATGCATTGTACTATGTGATCATCACTCAGTGTCAGTTCCATCACCATACATTTGAGACCCTGTCCCTTCTCTTAAGATAAGAAGAAAATTCCTCTTGCTTTCCATTTTCATGTTTCATGTTTTTCCATTTCAAAATATAAAGAATGACCTCTCCTTCTACAAGTGTGTGTGTGTGTGTGTGAGTGTGTGTGTGTATGTGTGTAAGCCAGCCTAAATACAAGAGCTAAGAGCTAAGATAATAACAAATAAATAGAGCTAGAGCTAAATAAAGCTTTTGTCAGAGCATACCTGGAAGCATTCTTGCATTTTGCATATCAAATTAACACCAGTTCCTTGAACCAGCAATATGAAAGATAGCTTGGCAGATATAAAATATACGTTTTCACAAGTAACAAAATTACTTCAGATTCACAAAGTACTCTTCAGGAAGACATACTACGGAGTATATCGTGGAAATGGAAGAAAAAGATCTACATATTGATGGAAAGTTTAGGATTATAAGGCTTCATTGATTAGTGTTTCAGAATCTCAGTGAGAAAATATTAGAATATATTAATCAACTTGAAAGATAGATCATTTTATATAAAACTCCAAATGGTTAATACTAAAAAAAAATCAAAATTATTCTCTGTGTAAAAATGTTTGTTTTTACTATTGTTTAGATATAGGAACCACAGAGTATGGGATATAGAAAAAGAGGGGGAGAGAGGGATAGGGGAGAAAAAGAGAGAGAACTCTAAAGTGAAAGTGAATTAAGGCTTGCCCACAGCCAAGAAGGGTGTCCTGGAATGGAATGTTCCTCACACACTACTTACTGTCAGTGTCACCACGCAGAAAACCTAGGAATCAGGGAGTGAAGATCTGCAAGCATGCAAGAGAAGAAGGGCCTGTCTATGAGGCTTTCCCGTTACCCAAGAGCAAGGATTCACAGAGCAGGAGGCAAAGGCTCCCAATTCAGTTAAAAACAGGAGGATAATTCCCAGGTTTCAGAACAAAAAGGGATTTTGGTGGTAGGCTTTTTCATTGAGTTAAAAAACAAGCACAGTATCCAATGTCTTCTGTCCCCGCCACCCCCTCCAAGGGGCTGACCTAGCCTCCTGATGCTTCTCCTCTCCCCAGGAAACCAAAGGGAATACAAAGGGGAGGCATAGATAGGAAAGTCCAAGGGTGGAGAATGCTGTGGTGATTAGAAACTACCTGTGAGAGTGAGCCAAGCAGCACAAGAAAATTTTAAGGGTGAAGCTGCTACTCCAGTGGACAGGGCAAAGCTCAGAGGGTGACCAAGAGCATCTTGCCTTGAGCTAAGGCTCCTGGGTAGCAGACACAGAAGGCTGCAGAAGCCTCCTCTGAGGGAAAGAGGTGATGAGTCTAAGCAGCAAGAAGGACATGGAAAGCTCTTTGCAAGTGCCACCTCAGCTTGCTCAGTCACTCACCCTTAGCTACTCCTGGTAAAGACGCCTCAGGCTGGCTCACCTCTAGAGGATCAAAGTGGAGACAAAGCTGAGAGAAAAGCGAGATCCCCCTCATTCTTTCTCAGGGGACACTATTTGAATCCTGTGATCACCAGGACTAGAGCCCAAGGCAGGCACAGTGAATGTACTTCGGGAAGAAGCTGGGTCCACAGATCTTCCTTGGGGAAGTGTGCTGTGCCATTCTGACTGAGGGCCTGGAGCCAGAGGCAGGCTAAGCTGCCACCTAAGCTTGCTGTTGCTGAAGGCAGATTGGCAAGATCACCCCCAGGTTCTCTAGACTTGTGAAAGAAAGGAGTAAGAAAAAAGTGACTATGAAAAACAAGAGAGGAGGAGAGAAACAGGCCTAGGTGTATGGAAGGAGCAGGGGGAGTGGCTACATAAAGAAGAGTTCTGGTTCTGGTAAATGCAACCTTTCTCCTTCAGCAAGTCCAGACAAAAGTGGCAGCTCCAACTTCCTCAGAAGGCTCATACATGGACAGGGTAATGTTACAAAACAGCAAGTGGGGTCCCCCTGCCTGTGCCCATATACAAATTTCAGAGGCATAGGTTTTGTGGGAATAAGGAAGAGTATTTTAAACCTACACAATTTTTAAACACTAAAGAAAAATAACCCTGCAACCCTCTGCCAAACCAGTCCAACGTCAGGCTGCATCCAAAAGCCTTTTCTCCCTTTTAACAATATTGTCCTTCGGAGGACACAGGTAACTGCAGAATGATTCTCCATGCAGATCCCTGAGGCAGTGAAAAGCCCAACTGAAAAGGAGAGAGCCCCCGGTCCTTATCATTCTTCTATTTTATATCCCAGCACATAAAGGAGTAGGAAGGCCCCTCTTTCCTTGTCAATTACACTCATGTCCATCAGCCTGCTGCACTTCCTTCTTCATCAATTATTGTCAACTAGTGTTCATTATACCTACACCTGCCAGCCCACAGAGCTTCTTTCTGAGGCAGAGGAAGATCAGTCAAGTACCTTGCCTGCTTATTTAAGGTTGCCCTGGGAAACCTCCTCCTACAGACCTTCCCTTCTTCACCCAGCATGACTTTAACACTTCTGGACCCTTGTAATCTTACAAGGGCAAATTGGCGAAGTTCTCATTCTTCTGTAGCTCCTTCCTGCTGGCCAAGGGCATAGTCCCACCTATCCCCAGGTCAAGAGAACAGAGAAACATGTAGGGAATGAAATGAAGCCTCCACACAAAGGAGGAGCATCTTGCACAGTCCAGGTCAGTTGGCTGTTCCTGGCATATATGATGTCCAAACAACGTCACCATATGGACACGTTGTCATCCTTGTGTTCTAGAGGTGACAAAATATTTGGCAAGGCTAGAATGCATACTTAGAATCATAATAAAGATAAAGAGAAAAGTACAAAACACAAAAAAACTTTTTTAAATAGTCCACCAAAATTGCATCTTCATGTCCTAAGGGTTTAATTACTAAAACAGTAAAATTTCTTTCTTCCCAATTTAATATGAACTTTTAACTCTTAGAAACTTCAATTTCCTTTTATTTTTTTAAATTCATTTTTAATGTTAGACTTATTGGGGTGACATCTGTTAGCAAGGATTTCATAGGTTTCAGGCATACAATTCTACAGTGCATTGTCAACTTGATGTATAAGTTCACCACCTAATGTGACTTCTCTTTCCATCACCTTATATTTAGATTCCCCACCTCCTCTCCCACCCCCTCCCTTTTCTCCCCTCCCTATCCTACTCATCCCCAAATAAACATTAAATTATCGACTGTGTCCATGGGTTATTTGTTTGTTCATTTCTTTTTTCTTTGCTTTCAGTTTTATATTCCGCATATGAGTGAAATCATGCAGTTCTTTGTTTTTTCTGTCTGGCTTATTTCACTAAGAATGATGATCTCCAGGTCCATCCATTTTGTTGCAAATGGCAATATTTCATCTTTTCTTATAGCTGAGTAATATTCCATTGTGTATATGTACCACGGCTTCTTTATCCAGTCATCTGTCGCAGGGCACTTTGGTTGTTTCCATGTTTTGGCCACTGTGAACAGCGCTGCAATGAATATTGGGGTACATAAGTCTTTGCGGACAAAGGTTTTCAAGTCTTTTGGGTAGATCCCCAGAAGGGGGATTGCTGGGTTAAATGGCGGCTCCATTCCCAATTTTCTGAGGAACCTCCACATTGTCTTCCACAGTGGTACCAGTTTGCACTCCCACCAGCAGTGTACCAGAGTTCCTTTTTCTCCAAATCCTCTCCAGCACTTGTTATTCCTTGTCTTGTTGATAATAGCCATTCTCACAGGTGTGAGGTGGTATCTCATTGTGGTTTTGATTTGCATTTCCCAGATAACTAATGAGAATGAGCATTTTTCCATATGTCTGCTGGCCATTTGTATTTCTTCATGGGAGAAGTGTCTGTTTAGGTCTTCTGCCCACTTTTCAATTGGGTTGTTTGTTTTTTGTTGTTAAGTCTTATTAGTTCTTTATATATTTTAGATTTTAGACCCTTATCTGATGCATTATTTGCAAATATTTTCTCCCATTCAGTTGGCTGTCTCTTTGGCTTGTTGATGGTTTCTTTTGCTATGCAGAAGCTTTTTAGTTTGATATAGTCCCATTCATTTATTTGTGCTTTTACTTCCCTTGCCTTTGAGGTCAGGTTCATGAAGTCCTCCTTGAGTCCTACGTCTATAAGTTTAGTACCAATGTTTTCTTCTACACAGTTTATTGTTCCAGATCTGATATGAAGGACTTTAATCCATTTTGAGTTAATTTTTGTATATGGAGAGAATTCACAGCTCAGGTTCATTCTTTTGCATATGTTTTTCCAGTTTTCCCAGCACCACCTACTAAAGAGGCTGTCTTTTCCCCATTGCATGTTTTTTGCTCCTTTATTGAAAATTATTTGTCCATAAATTTGTGGGTTTATTTCTGGGTTTTCAGTTCTATTCCATTGGTCTCTATTTCTGTTCTTCTGCCAGTACCAAGCTGTTTTGACTATTGATGCTTTGTAATATAAATTGAAGTCAGGGAATGTAATGCTACCAGCCTTATTCTTTTTATGTAGTATTGCTTTGGCAATTCAAGGTCTTTTATGGTTCCACATAAATTTACTAATTCTTTTATCTATTTCACGAAAGTATGATTGTGGGATTTTGATGGGTATTGCATTAAATCTGGAGATTACTTTGGGCAGAATGGCCATTTTAACAATATTAAGTCTTCCTATCCATGAACAGGGGATATTAATCCACCTCTTAAAGTCTGTTCCAATTTCTTTCAAAAGAGTCTTATAGTTTTCCGTGTATAATTCTGTCACATTCTTCATTAAGTTAAATCCCAGGTATTTCATTCCTTTTGTTGTGATAGCAAAGGGAATTGACTCCCTCATTTCTTTTTCTGTGGAATCGTTGTTTGTATATAGGAATGCTGTTGATTTTTTTACATTGATTTTGTATCCTGAGACTTTACTATATTCATTTATTGTTTCTAATAGATTCCTGGTGGAATCTTTGGAATTTTTTATATAAAGAATCATGTCATCTGCAAATAGTGACAATTTGACCTTTGGATACATTTGATTCCTTTCTCTTGCCTGATTGCTGTGGCTAGAACTTCCAGCACCATATTAAATAGCAGTGGTGACAGGGGGCATCCCTGTCTTATTCCTGATTTTAGGGGAATAGGCTTCAGCTTTTCCTCACTTAGTATGATGTTAGCTGAGGGCTTGTCATATATGGCCTTTATTATGTTGAGATACTTTCCTTCTATACCTATTTTATTGAGTGTTTTGATCATAAATGGATGCTATATCTTGTTGAAAGCTTTTTCTGCATCAATTGAAATGACCATATGGTCTTTATCTTTGATTTTGTTTATGTGGTTTCCGTATGTTGAACCATCCTTGTGCTCCTGGGATGAATCCCACTTGATCTTGATGTGTGATCTTTTCGATGCATGGTTCTATTCTGTTTGCTAATATTTTGTTTAGAATTTTTGCATCTGTGTTCATCAGAGATATTCATCTATAGTTTTCCTTTTTTGTGTTGTCTTTGCCAGGATTTGGAATTAGAGTAATGTTGGCCTCATAGAATGAGTTAGGAAGTATTGCTTCCTCTTCAATTTTTTGTAAGGGTCTGAGGAGCATAGGTGTTAATTCTTCTTTGAATGCTTGCTAAAACTCATTAGTGAAACAATGTGGTCCAGGGCTTTTGCCTTTAGGGAGATTATGGATAGTCATTTTAATCTCTTCACTATCAATTGGTCTATTTAGATTATCCAGTTCTTCTTGGTTCAATCTAGGTACGCTGTAAGAGTCTAGAAACTTGTCCATTTCTTCTAGGTTGTTAAATTTAGAGACATAAAGTTCTTCATATTATTTTCTTATAATCCTTCGTATTTCTATGATATCAGTGGTAAATTCTACACTTTCATTTCTAATTTTGGATATTTGTGTCCTTTCCTTTCATCCTTTGATTAGCCTAGCCAGGAGTTTGTCAATTTTGTTGACTTTCTCAAAGAACCAGCTCTTCATAATATTAATTTTTTCTATTGTCCTTCTGTTCTCTAATTGGTTTAGCTCTGCTTTAATTTTTATTATTTCTTTCCTTCTGCTGACTTTGGGTTTTGTCTGCTCTTCTTTTTCTACTTCTTTAAGATGGGATGCTAAGGTGTTTGCTTGTGATTTTCTTGTTTCTTAAGAAAGGCCTGTAGTGATATAAATTTCCCTCTTACTACCGCTTTTGCTGTGTCCCAATAATTCTGATATGTTGTATTTTCATTGTCATTAGTTTCTGTATAATTTTTAATCTCATCTTTTATTTGTTCTTTTATTCAGTCCTTTTTCAATAAGCTGTTGTTTAATCTCTGTGTATATGGTTTTTTTCTGCTTTCCTTTTACAGTTGATCTCCAATTTCAAAGCCTTGTGGTCTGAGAATACACTGGTATGATTTTGATCTTCTTGAATTTGCTGAGGCTACTTTTGTTACCCAGCATGTGGTCAATCCTTGAGAATGTTCCATGTGCACTAGAAAAGAAGGAATAGTCTCTTTTTGCTGGATGAAGTGTCCTGTAAATGTCAATTATTTCCAATTGCTGTAATGTGTCATTTAGAGCTGTTGTTTCCTTATTTATTTTCTGTGTGGATGATCTGTCTCTGGCTGTTAGCGGGGTGTTTAATTCTTCCACAATGATTGTGAGTTCATCAGTTTCTCCTTTCAAATCTGTTAGGAGTTTCTTTGTATATTTTGGTGCATCCAGGTTGGGAGCATATATCTTAATTAGTGTCAAGTCTTCATGCTGTTGCATTGTGCGTTTTATCATTATGTAATGTCCATCTTTGTCTTTTACTATCTTTATTAATCTGAAGTTTATTTCATTAGATTTCAGTATGGCAACTCCTGCTTTTCTCTGGCTACCATTTGCTTGAAGTATTGTTTCCCATCCTTTCACTCTGAGTCTGTTTTTGTCCTTACGGCTGAGGTGTGTTTATTGGAGACAGCATATGGATGCATTCTGTTTTTTAATCCAGTCTGCTACTCTGTGTATTTTTATTGATGAGTTCAGTCCATTAACATTTAGAGTGATGATCGATATGTGACAATTTCCTGTGGCCATTACGTATTTTATTTCTTTTTTTTTGTTGTTTTATTTTTGTTTCTTTCTTGTTGCTTCAACTTTGTTCCATTTTTCCTGATGTTTTGTTTCAGGTTGAAGAGCCTCCTTCAGTATTTCTTGGAGTGCTGGCCTCGTGCTGGCAAATTCCCTCAGCTTCTGTGTGTCTGAGAAGGTCTTTATTCCACCTTCATATCTGAAAGATAATTTTGCTGGATAATTTATTATTGGCTGGAAGTTCCTCTCTTTTAAATTTTTGAATATTGGATTCCACTCCCTCCTGGCTTGCAGAGTTTCTGCTGAGAAATCTGATGCCAGTCTGATGGGTTTTCCTCTAAAGGGTATAGTTCTTTTTTCCCTGGCTGCCTTGAGAATTGTGTCTTTGTGTTTAGTTTTGGACATGTTTAGTACCATGTGTCTTGGAGAAGATCTGTTAGGGTCCAGGTATCTAGGGGACCTGTTTTCTTCTTGAAGTTGTGGTTCGAGATGATTCCATAGGTTTGGAAACTCATCTACTATTTGTTTGAATATGTTCTTTGTAGAATGCTCTACCCCTTCTTCTATTCCTATTATCCTGATATAGTTTTGTCTTATGGAGTCAGATCGTTCTTGCAGAGTTCTTTCAATCCTTTTGGTTCCATATTCCCTCTCTTCCTCTTTCTTAGCTGTTTCCATATTCTGATCTTCGATATCACTAATTCTTTCCTCCATCTGGTTGGCCCTGTTTCCTATGGCAGTTATTTCATTTCTCACTTCTGTTATTGTATTATTTATCTCTCGCATTTCCATCTCAATCTTCCTTATTTTTTGAATTTCTTTGTTAAATTGTTACTTTTGTTCATGAAGTTCCTTTTTTATGTCATTCTTGTCCTTTTTTATGTTGTTTATGTCAGCCATGGTGCTCTGCCAGTATGTTTTCATTTCTTTCACAACCTTTAGAATGGCTACTTTAAATTCTCTGTCACTTAATTCGGAAGCTTCTAGGTCTAAGAAGCTGTCTTGATAAATGTCCTGTTCTTTTTGAGTAGTTTTAGTTTTTAAGGAATTCATCCTGTCTGCTGGGTTCTTCTTTGACATGAGGGCATTATGTTCAGTAGCGCCCAGGAGCCCAGATTGGTACTTTTGTGGTGTCTTGCTGTAAAGCAGACACAAAGTGGTACTGGGGGGGGCAAGTTTGGGGAGAGAGAGAGGTTGTTTATTTCTTGTTTCTGGTCTCCTGCTACGTTTGGAAACAGTGCACATCTATCACGGTCCCTCCATTTCCTGTAGTTAGTTAGTTGGTTGGGAAGGTTGTAGGAAAGGGGAAAGGCCAACAAAAGGCACACCGGGGCAGCTGCACCTTCTGCCCTATGCTGGGGAAGCTGGGTGATGCGGGCCAAGGCTGCTCCTGCTGGCTGGGGCAAATGCTATCAAATCCACCTTTCTTCCCGGGCCTGCTTCCGTGGCCAAATTTTGGGGCAGAGTCTGCGGGCTCGCACTGCTTTTAGGACCCAGGAGCGCATGAGCAGGCATGCACACAAGTCTGAAGCTGTGGGTCTGACTCCGCGGTAGGAAGGCAGCCGGTCCGTCTCCACAGTGGGCCTGGATGGGGAGCCACAGTCCTGTGCAGGAGCCATGCACACTTCACCAGCAACCGGCCCGCCTCTGTAGCGGGCTGTGTACGGGAGCCACAACCCCGCGCAGGAGCTGTGCACGCCGCACCAGCAGCCGGTTCGCCTCCACAGAGGGCCAGAATGGGAGCTGCAGCCCCGTCTGTGTAGGGGCTGTCCGCTGCCCGTGTGGCAGCTGGCATGCCCTGGCAGCGGGCCAGGACCAGGAACCGCAGCCCTGTGCAGGAGTCGCACGCATCTATGCTGTGGGTCCCAAGGGAGCCTAGAGCCAATATGTTGTCTCTGCAGTTCAGAGTCCTCGCTCAGCCCTACTACCACTCAAGAGTTCCAGAGGCTGGCTCCCAAGGTCTGTCTCCAACTCACCGCTCCAAATTCCAGCTCCCCAGCTCAGCTCCCCAACAATTCCCACTGTTGCTAGGGCTTTTCCTCTTGTCGCCTCTTGGCTTCTCCCCTCCCATGCACTGCAGTCAGCTGTGATCGGGTTCAGTTGCAATCCGTCTTTGCTCCCTCCCTTCTCTCCCACTCATTCTTTTCTCTCCAAACCTTAGGTGTTTACTTGCAATGCATGGATGTCTCAGCTGCCATTTTTTTGTCACCTAGGGCCCTCTTTCTTGGCTCCTGGGTGGCCGTTCAATTGTGTTTTCTGGGAGAGGCTTTAAGGACCTCCTCTCCAGTCACCATTTTGTCCTCCTCCTCGGTGTTACCTTTTTAGAAACAACACCAAAGACATAATCCATGAAGTAAATAATATAAACTAGAATTTATAAAAATTAAAAACTCCTGCTCTGTGTGAAACATCATTCAGAGAATTAGAGGACAAGACACACATGGGGAGAAAATGCTTTCAAAAGACACATCTGATAAAGGACTGTTATCCAAGACATAATAACTTTTAAAGCTCAACAATAAAGAAGCAAACAACTCAAGTAAAAAATGGGCCAAGGATTAAAACACACATAATTAAATAAGATATACAGATTACAAGTCAGCATATGAAAAGAGGCTTCACATCATATGCCATCAGGTAAAAGTAAAAGAAAAAATAATGAGATACCACTACACAACCTTTTAGAATGACCAATGGCCAGAACACTGACAACTCCAAATGCTGGCAAGGAAGTGCCATAATAGGGACTCTCATACATGGTTGGTGGGAATGAAAAATGTTACACTTATTTTGGAAGACAATGTGAAGGTTTCTTACAAAACTATACATTCTCTTTGGTATATACTAAACAAAGTTGAAAATATATGTCTACAAAATAACCTTTACATAGAAGTTATAGCAGCTTTACTCATAATTCCCAAAATTTGGAAGCAATTAAGATGCCCTGTGGTAGATAAATTAACAAGCTTTTGTTACATCCAGAGACAATGGAATATTATTCAGCAATAAAAAGAAACGAGATGCGGAGCAATGAATATACATGAAGGGAACCCAAATTCATATTACTAACTGAAAAAGGCAATCTTAGAAAACTACATACTGCACTATTCCAACTATTTTACATTCTAGAAAAAGCAAAACTATGGAGACAATCAAAAGATCAATGGTATTCAAGGCCTGGGAAGAGGAGAGATAAATAAGCAGGGCATAGAGGATATTTACAGCAGTAAAAATACTTTGCCTGTTATAATAATGAACATAAGAGGTCTGACAGTTAAGTTTAAAATCTCATGCTAGAAAAAGTGCTATATGCCTTATTGCTGAAAATCACTACAGTTGCCTTTGAAGTTCTCTTGGAAAGCTATGCACTGATGCCAATGCCTACTTCACCCTTAAGAGCAATTTTGGAATTCTTATTCTGGTATGACCATCAAAGCTGTCATTGTATTACCCTTCATGTTCTGAATGTCATCCAAATATTTTTCTCTCAATATCTCTCTTATCTTTGTGTAAATAAAATTGTCATTGGGGGCCAAATCAGGTGAGTAGGGAGAGTGTTCTAATACAGTTATTTGTTTATTTGCTAAAAACTCCCTCACAGACAGTGCTGTGTGAACTGCTGCATTGTTGTGATGCAAGAGCCATGAGTTGTTGGCTAAAAGTTCAGATCATTTTTATCTAACTTTTGTACATGGGATTTTCTGTACTTCCAAATAGTAAACTTGGTTGATTGTTTGTCCATATGGTGCAAATTAATAATGAACAATCCCTGTGATATAAAAAAAATAGCAACATTGTTTTGACTCTTGATTTGGACTGAGGAAAATTTTGGTTGTGTAGTGTTGGCTGACTTCCATTGTAAAGTTTGATACTTTGTTTCAAGGTCGTATTAATACACCCATGTTTCATTACCAGTGATGACATGGTCCAAGACATCATCTTGCTTCTCCGAAAAGTCTTTGCAAACTTCGGCTCCCTATTACTTTTTTAATCATTGATGAGCTACTTCGGGATCATTTTGTACACAGCTTTCTCATGCCAAGATATTCAGTTAAGATTTTCCAAACTGTTTCTCTATTGATGTTTATTTGATCTGCTATGTTTCTCACAATCAGGTGACAATTTTGATGCACAATTTGATGAAATGTTGGAATGTTTTTGTCAGTTTTGCTCATTACTGGCTGCCCTGACCATTCTCTTTTTCTTTTTTCAATTTTACTTTTTATTATTATTTTTAATTACATTTTACCTACAATATTATAACAGTTTCAGGTGTAAAACACAGTGATGAGTAGTTTATATAACTTACCAAATCCTCATTCTGATACATCTGGTTCCCCTCTAACACCATACATAGTTATTACAATGTTTTTACTATATGCCCTATGCTGCATCTTGTATCCCTGCAACTATTCTGTGACTGTGAATTTATACTTCTTGATTTCTTCTCTTTTTGTTCCCACCCCTCCAGCTCTCCTTCAATCACCCCCAAAAATCTAGTACCCATGTAACACCACACACAACTACTGCAACATTATTATGTTATACTCTATATGTCCTTGATTTTTGCCTTGTAACAATCAAATTAACATTCTCCATCACTTTCCCTCATTTTACCCACTCTCCCACCCCCCCTTCCATCTTAAAGAAGTCCCTCTGAGAAGAACTGGATCACGACCCAATCCCACCACCGCTAACTGAAGGAACTAGAAAGAAATCAGGGAACAGCATGATACAGGGGAGGCAGGTCAAGCAGCGACAAGAGTGGAAGCCAGAGTGGCAGAACACTGGGAGACCATGAGGGAGCTGGACCTAAAAGCAGTGTGTTAAAGACAAAGCCTGGGAACCCAGCTATGAAACTCTCAGTTGCAAGGAAGCTGAACAAAGACTGTGAACAGCCCCAGGCAGTAATAAGGCCCTAGATACAGTATTTCGGCTCCCGGAGTTCTTGTGGGCCACAGAGCATGGATGTGTACAACACCTTCACACAGCTGATGGATCCCAGACAATGGCATGTACGTGCACCTGGCACCCTTGCACAGCCTGTGGCTTCAGGATGATGGTGTGAGGGTGCATGGTGTCCTCGTGCAACCCGCAGCTTTGGCCCATGGCTTGAGGCCCACAGCACACATGCACCGAGTGCCCTTGCCCAACATACTTGCACAGTTCATGCAGCACACATGCCCAGTCCCCTCGCCCAGCATTCTAGCAGTGCCCACAGTTCCTGGCCTGCAGGGCACTCATATCTAGCACCCTTGAGCAACTCCTGGCCCATGGCTCCTAGCCTGCAGCTCCTGACCCGCATTGTGTGTGTTCTTCCACAACCAATGCCCTTGCGTGGCCCGCAGCCCACAGCCCGCAGCCCACAGCCCACAGCCCACAGCCCACAGTGCCCATGCACCCAGCTGGCCCTTGCAAACTCAGCCAGGGTGGCTGATGCAGAGATGAATCACTGGAACATGGCCTGGGGTAGAATGCTGGAGAGGAAAGAGAGGCAGATTTGACAGTGTTCACCCCTACTGTCATGGACAGCCTCAGCCTCTATCCCATCAGCCCCCCCCCAGCTCCCCCAGTTTCCCCAGGAAAATGCAGGAGGTGAACCAGCTCCAGCATGCATTTTGTTGGCCTCCCCCCTCACCTGCAGCCTCTCCAATGAACTGCAGGAAGCAGAGAGACCATGAACTGATACACCTTGCCCCCAAATGCTGCTAGAGACTGAAGATATGACATAAACACCTCCCCTTCTTTCCCAAAGTTTGCCACCCCATCTCACCTAGTGTCTATTCTACAGCAAAATGCCTCAAAAATACTAATCAGAGAAAGAAAGAGAGCTCCTGGGCTCTACTGAAAATAAAGCCCTCATGCCAAAGAAGAAGAACACAACAGATAATATGAGTACCTTAGTATTTAAAGCTGCTAAGATAAAAGATGCAAAATCTCTAGAAAAGGATCTTATAAAGCTAGAAATTAATGAACTACATGACAAAGAATATAAAATAGCCATTCTAAAGACTCTAATAGAAATAAAAACATACTGGTGGAACACCACAGCTGAGATGAATGATCTCAGAAAGGAAACCCATGAACAAAAGGAATAAATTAAGAAAAAAATTCAAATTATAAGGAAGAACAAGATGGAAATTTGAGAGATAAATAATACAATAAAAGAAGTGAGAACTTGAATAACTGCCTTAAGAAACAAGGCAAACCAGGTGGAGGAAAGGATAAGTGATATTGAAGATTGGAATATGGAAACATCTCAGAAAGAGAAAAATAGAAAATGCAGAAAAAATAATTGAAAGGATTCTGTAAGAACTATCTAACTCCACGAGAAAGAACAATATCAGGATAATAGGATTAGAAGAAGAAGTAGAGCCCTCTAATGAGAGCATACTCAAATATATAGTAGATGAGCAATTCCCACACCTATGGAAATATTTGGAACCTAAAATTCAAGAATAAAATAGGTCCCTTAGATATCTGGAACCTAGCAGATCTTCTCCTAGAAACATTGTACTGAAGATTTCAAAAACTAAAGACAAAGAGACAATTCTCAAGTCATCCAGAGGAAAAAAAAGGGCTATAACCTTTAGAGGAAAACCCATCAGGCTGGCATCAGACTTCTCAGCAGAAACTCTACAAACCAGGAGAGAGTGGAATCAAATATTCAAAATTTTAAAAGAAAGAAACTTCCAGCCAAGAATAAATTATCCAGCAAAATTATCCTTCAGCTATGAAGGAAAAATAGACTTTCTCAAACACAAAGAAGCTGAGGGAATTCACCAGCATGATGCCAGCACTTAAAGAAATACAGAAGGAGGCTCTTCTACCTTAAACAAAGCATGAAAATAAATGGAATAAAGTTGGGGTGACAAAAAAAAAGACAAAAATTTTAAAAAAGAAAGGAAGTAATGCGTATTGGAAATCTTCATACATCAATCATCACTCTAAATGTTAATGCATTGAACTCACCAATAAAAAGACACACAATAAGCAGACTGGATTAAAAAACAAAACCCATCCATATGCTGTCTCCAAAAGACACACCTCAGCCATAAGGACAAACACAGACTCAGAGAGAAAGGATGGAAAACAACACTCCAAACAAATGGTAACCAGAGAAAAGCAGGAGTTGCCATACTGATATCTGATAAAACAAACTTCAGGATAAAAAAATTAACGAGAGAAAGATGGACATTACATAGTGATTAAAGGCACAATACAACAAGAAGGCTTGACACAAATTAATATATATGCTTCCAATCAAGAAACACCAAAATATATAAAGCAACCACAAACATATCTAAAAGGAGAAACTTACAAAAGCACAATTATTGGGGGAAACTTAAACATTCCCTTAACAGCCATGGGCAGGTCATCTGAACAGAATCTAAATAAGAAAATATCAGCTCTAATTGCTGACACATTACAGTGACTAGACATAAAATGACATTTACAGGGAACTTCATCCAGCAAAAAGAGACACTATCTTGTTTTCTAGTGCACATGGAACATTCTCAAAGACAGACCATATGCTGGTACACAAAAGTAGCCTCAGCAAATTCCAGGAGATTGAAACCATAACAAGTGTATTCTCAGACCACAAAGCTTTGAAATTGGAGATCAACAGTAAAAGGAAAGCAGAAAAAAATCACACACACATAAAGATTAAACATCTTATTAAAAATGACTGGATAAAAAAAGAGCTTAAAATACATAGAAACTTATGACAATGAAGATAGAACATATCAAAATTATGGGGACACAGCAAAAGAGGGAAATTTATATCATCAAATGTTTATCTTAAGAAACAAGAAAAATCACAAGTAAACACCCTAACATCCCATCTTAAAGAACTAGAAGAATAAGAATAGACAAAACTCAAAGTCAGCAAAAGAAAAAAAAATTAAAGGAGAGCTAAATGAATGCAAGAAAAAAAAGACAATAGGAAAAAGTAATGATACAAAGAGTTGGTTCTTCGAGAAAGTCAACAAAATTGACAAATCCCTGGCTAGACTAATCAAAGGGCCAAAGAAATGCAACAAATAATAAAAATTTGAAATACAAGGAGAAAAATTAGCACTGATACCACAGAAATACAAAGGATTATAAGAAAATATAATGAAGGGCTTTATGCCACTAAATTTAACAGCCTAGAAGAAATAGATAAACTCCTAGAAACTTAGAACCCACCTAGACTGAACCAAGAAGAACTGAATAATCTAAATAAACCAATCAATAGTAAAGAAATTGATCTGACTATTTATAACTTCCCTCAGAACAAAAGCCCTGGACCTTATGGTCTCACCAAAGAATGTTACCAAGCATTTAAAGAAGAATTAACACCTATTCTCCTCAGACTCTTCAAAAAAATTGAAGAGGAAGCAATACTTCCTAACATCCTATTAGATGTTAGAAGGCCTAACATTCTATTAGCTAATACCAAAGCCTGGTAAAGGAAACACAAAAAAAGAAAACTACAGACAAATATCTCTTATGAAAACAGCTGCAAAAATTCAAAACGAAATATTAGCAAATAGAATACAACAATATATAAAAAAGATTATACATCATGTTCAAGTGGGATTCATCCCATGAGCACAAGGATGGTTCAACATATGAAAATCAATAAATGTAAAACACCTTATAAACACAATAAAAGATAAAGTTCATATGATCGTATCAATTGATGCAGAAAAAGCATTTAAGAAAATACAACACCGATTTATGATCAAAATATTGAAAAGAAGGGTGTAGACAGAAAGTATTTCAACATAATAAAGACCATATATGATAAATCCTTAGCTAATATCATACTGAATGGGACAACCAGCAGCATGTTCCCCTAAAATCAGAAACAAGGCAGGGATGCCTCCTGTCACCAGTGATATTCAATATAATACAGGAAGTTCTAATCAGAGCAATGATGCAAGAGAAAGAAATAAAATGTATCCAAATTGGGAAAGAAGAGTGAAAATATCACTATTTGCAGATGACATGAGTCTTTATATAGAAAACTCCAAAGACTCCACCAGGAAACTATTACAAAGAAAAAAGGAATACAGTATAGTCACAGGATACAAAATCAATGTACAAAAATCAACAGCATTCTAACATACATACCATGAATCTTCAGAGAAAGAAATGAGAGAGTCAATTCCATTTTGCTATTGCAACAAAAAGAATGAAATACCTGGGAGTTAACTTAACAAAGAACATGACAGACTTACACATGGAAAACTATAAAACACTTTTGAAATAAATTGAAGTAGCCACAAAGAAATGGAAAGGTATTCCATGTTCATGGACAGGAAGACTTAACATTGTTAAAATGGCCATATTACCCAAAGCAATTTACAGATTTAATGCAATTCCCATCAAAACCTCACAATCATACTTTTACAAAATAGATTTAAAAATTATCACATTTATATGAAACCAAAAAAGACTTCGAATTGCCAAAGCGATACTACATAAAAATAATAAGGCTGGTAGCATTACATTCCCTGACTTCAATTTATATTACAATGCATCAATAGTCAAAACAGCTTGGTACTGGCAGAAGAACAGAAATATAGACCAATGGAATAGAACTGAAACCCCAGAAATAAACCCACAAATTTATGGACAAATAATTTTCGATAAAGGAGCAAAAAACATACAATAGGGAAAAGACAGCCTCTTTAGTAGGTGGTGCTGGGAAAACTGGAAAAACATATGCAAAAGAATGAACCTGAGCTGTGAACTCTCTCCATATACAAAAATTAACTCAAAATGGATTAAAGAACTTCATATAAGACCTGAAAGAATAAACTGTATGGAAGAAAAGATTGGTACTAAACTTCATATAAGACCTAGGGCTCAGGGAAGACTTCATGAACCTGACCTCAAAGGCAAAGCAAGAAAAAGCAAAAGTAAATGAATGGGACCATATGAAACTAAAAAACCTCTGCACAGCAAAAGAAACCATCAACAAACATAGAGACAGCCAACTGAATGGGAGAAAATATTTCCAATTAAAGCATCAGATAAGGGTATAATATCTAAAATATATAAAGAACTAATACAAATTAACAACAAAACAACAAAGAGCCCAATTAAAAAGTAGGCAGAACTAAACAGACACTTCTCCCATGAAGAAATACAAATGGCCAGCAGACATATGAAATAATGCTCATCATCATTAGCTATCAGGGAAATGCAAATCAAAACCACAATGAGATACCACCTCACACCTGTTAGAATGCCTATTATCAACAAGACAAGGAATAACAAGTTCTGGAGAGGATGTGGAGAAAAATGGAAATCTCTCACACTGCTGGTGGGAGTCCAAACTGGTATAATGGCTATGGAAGACAGTGTGGAGGTTCCTCAGAAAATGAGAATGCAGTTACCATATGACCCAGCAATCCGCCTTCTGGGGATCTATGAAAAAAACTTGTAAACCTTAGTTTGCAAAGATTTATGTGCCCCAATGTTCATCGCAGTGCTGTTCACAGTGGCCAAGACATGGAAATAACTCAAGTGCCTTTCGACAAATTACTGGATAAAGAATCTGTAGTACATATACACAGTGGAATATTACTCAGGTATAAGAAAAGGTGAAATACTGCCATTTGCGACAAAATGGATAGACCTAGAGGTAATCATCCTTTCATTTATAATATTGGTTATTGTTTCATTTCTTTTCATCCTTTGGTAAGTCTATCCAGGGGGTTGTCAATTTTATTGATGCTTTTAAAAGAACAAGCTTTTTGTTGCATTAATTTTCCTTACTGTTTTGCTGTCCTCAATTTTGTATAGCTCTCATGTCATATTTATTATTTTTTCTTTATGCTGAATTTGCATTCTTTCTGTTCTTCTTTTTAGCATTATTTAAGATTGAATGTTAAAATGTTTACTTGCAATTTTTCTTGTTTCTTAGAATATGCCTGTAATGGTACAAATTTTCCTCTTATTCTGCTTTTGCTGCATCCCGATACATTGTATTTTCATTTTAATTCGTTTCTATGTATTTTAATATCTTCTTTTATTTGTTCTTTGATACATTCATTTTTTTATTCAGGTGCTCTTTAATCTCCATGCATATATGAATTTTTTAAGCTTTCTTTTTGCAGTAGATCTTCATTTTCAAGGCTTTGTGGTCTGAAAATAAACTTGGTATAATTTCAAACTTCTTGAATTTTCTGAAGCTAGTTTTGTGTCCAAGCATATGGTCTACTCTTGAGAATGTTCCATGTGCACTAGAAAAGAATGTGTAATCTTTTGTTGTCAGATGAAGTGTCCTGTAAATGTCAATTATGTTCAATTGTTGTAATATCATTTAAAGCTGATATTTCCTTATTTATTTTTGGTTTGGATGATCTGTCCATGTCTGTTAAGAAGGTTTTTAGATCCCCTACTATAATTGGGGTTTTGTCAATTTCTTCTTCCAGATCTTTTGGTAGTTGCTTTGTAGATTTTCATGCTGCCTGTTTCAAGACATATATATTGAGTGTCATGTCTTCTTGCTATTTCATTGTCCCTCTTTTTACTATGAAATTTTCATTTTTTCTCTCTTGTTACCTTTTTTATCCTGAAGTCTATTTCTTCAGATATCAGTGTAGCAAGTCCTGCTTTTCTCTGGATGCCATTTGCTGGGAGTACTGTTTTCCATCCTTTCCCTCAAAGTCTTGTTTGTTTTTATGGCTGAGGTGTGCCTCTTGGAGACAGCATATAGATGGGTTTTGTTTTTTAATCCAGTCTACTATTATTTGCCTTTTTATTGGTGAGTGCAGTCCATTTTTTATTTAGGATGATGATTGATATATGAGGATTTTCTATGGCCATTACTTTCCCCCTTTTCAACTTCCCCATGTTCCCCATGTGTTTTGATGTTTTGGTTGTTTCAGGTAGACTAACCTTCAGTATTTCATGAAATGTCAGCTTTGTGCTGGGGATTTGGCTTAGCTTCTGTATGTCTGAAAAGGGTCTATTTTTTCATCATATCTGAAGGATAATTTTGTTGGATAAATTATTCTTGGCTGGAAGTTTTTTCTCCTTTAATATTTTGAATATTTGGTTCCATTCCTACCTGGCTTGTAAAGTTTCTGCTTAGAAGTCTGATGAGAGCCTAATGGGCTTTTTTTTTTTTTTACGGTTATAGTTGTTGTTTTTCTAGCTGCCTTGAGAATTTTCTTTGCCTTTGATTTTGGCATTCTTAGTACAGTGTGACTTACAGAAGATTTGCTGGGGTCTAGGGAGCTAGGGGACATATATTATTCTTGAATTTGGGGTTCCAGATATTTCTATAAGTTTATAAATTTCTCATCTACTATTTGTTTGAGTAACTGTCTGTATAGTTCTGTTCTGCATCTTATGCTATTTTTATTATTCTAACGTTCTCTCTACTAAAATCAGATAGTTCTTGTAAAGTTCTTGATTTCTTTTGACTCTGATGTTTCTATCTTCTTCTTTCTGTGTTGTTTTCATGTTTCAATCTTTGATATCACCAATTCTTTCTTTCCTCTGGTTGGTCCTCTTTTTATTGTAGTTAGTTCATTTCTCATTTCTTTTATTGCATTTTGTCTCTCAAATTTTTTATTCTTTTTCTATATTTTCTATTTCTTTGTTAAAATGTTTGTTTTATTCACAGATTTCCTTTCTGAGATCATTTATCTGGGTCTGGGTACTTTGCCACGTTTGTTTTAGCTCTCAGGGTGTCCTAAGTACTGCAGCCTTGGATTCTGTTCCACTTAGATTATATATATCTAAATCGTAAGTTCCTTCTCTGGATATTTTAAATTTTCTTTCAGAGTGGCTTTGAATCCTAAGGTACTCATTGTATTTGATGTGTTTCTTTCTTTCTTTTCTTTTTCTTTTTCTTTCTGGGCATGAGGGTGTTTCCCATGTCATATATAGAGAAGCCTTCCCTCCTTCCCTTCCTTCCTTCCTTCTTTCTTTCCTTCCTTCCTTCTTTTCTTCCTTCCCCCTCTCCTTCACTTCTTTCTTTTCTTCCTATTATTGTAGCATCTTCCAATAATTTTCTCTTGTGTATTTGAACTATCTCTGGAGGCTTTTCTGCAAGATGAGCTTCCCTCTCTTTTGATTCAGTTGCCTTGGTCTCAATGTGCTTTTTCTTTCTTTCTTTCTTTTTTTTTTTTTTTTTTTTTTTTTTTTTTTTTTTTTTTTTTTTTTTTTTTTTTTTTTTTTTTTTTTTTTTTTTTTTTTTTTTTTTTTTTTTTTTTTTTTTTTTTTTTTTTTTTTTTTTTTTTTTTTTTTTTTTTTTTTTTT
>PVJL010008716.1:0-64182 GCA_004026885.1 Lyroderma lyra
AAAAAAAAAAAAAAAAAAAAAAAAAAAAAAAAAAAAAAAAAAAAAAAAAAAAAAAAAAAAAAAAAAAAAAAAAAAAAAAAAAAAAAAAAAAAAAAAAAAAAAAAAAAAAAAAAAAAAAAAAAAAAAGGCAGAAAAGACTCCATATACAATATTAAACAACATCTCATTTTAAAATGACTGGATAAATGAAGAGATTAAAAAATACATAGAAACTAATTACAATGAAAATATAACATATCAAAATTATTGGGACACAGCAAAAGTAACAAGAGTGAAATTTATATCATCATAAGCCTATCTCAAGAAACAAAACAAAAAGCATAAGTAAACAACCTAATAACCCCTCTCACAGAACTAGAAAAAAGAGCAAAAAACGCCCAAAGTCAGCACAAGGAAGGAAATAATAAAAATTAGAGCAGAACTAAATGAAATAGAGAACGGAAAAACAACAGAGAAAATTAAAGCAAAAAGAGCTGGTTCTTTGAAAAAAGATCAGTAAGGTTGACAAACCTCTGGCTAGGCTCACCAAGGGGCAAAAAGAAAAAAACACAAATAAACAAAATTAGAAATGAAAGGGGAGAAATTATCACTAATACCACAGAAATACAGAAGATCCTGCAAAAATATTATAAAAGACTATATGCCACCAAATTTAACAACCTTGAAGGAATGGACAAGTTTATAGAAACATATAGTCTACCTAGACAGAACCAATAAGTGAATAATCTAAATAGACCAATCAACAGGAAGGAAATTGAAACATCATGAAAAACCTCCCTAAACACAAAAACCCAGGATCAGATGGTCTCACCACTGAATTTTATCAAGCATTCAAAGAGGAACTAACGCCTATCCTCCTCAGACACTTGCAAAAAAATGAAAAAGAGGCAATACTTCCAAATTCTTTCCACAGGGCCAACATATCCCTAATACCAAAGCTTGGTAAGAATAATAAAAAAAGAAAACTATAGACCAATATGTCTGATGAATATAGATGCAAAAATCCTAAACAAAATACTAGCAAATAAAATACAATAATTCATTGAAAAGATTATACACCACCATCAAGTGGGATTCATCCCACGAACACAAGGATGGTTCAACATACACAAATCCATCAATGTGATACTTCACATTAACAATCTAAAAGATAAACGCCATACAATTATATCAATTGGTGCAGAAAAAGCATTTGACAAGATATGAGATCCTTTCATAATCAAAACAGTTAACAAAATAGGTATAGAAGGAAAGTACTTCCAACATAATAAAGGCTACATATGAAAAACCCTCAGCTAATAAAATACTGAACAGAGAAAAACTGAAGCCTATTCTCCTAAAATCAGAAACAAGACAGAGATGTCCATGTTCGTACTGCTATTCAATACAGTACCAGAAGTTCTAGCCACATCAATCAGGCAAGAGAAAGAAATAAAAGCCATACAAATTGGGAGAGAAGAAGTTAAACCGTCACTTTTTTGCAGATGACATGATCCTTTATATAGAAAATTCCAAAGACTCGGCCATAAAATTATTAGAAAAAATAAAGATACAGTAAAGTTGCAAGATATAAAATCAGTGTACAAAAATCAATTCTATCAAGTTGACAATGCACTGTAGAATTGTATGCCTGAAACCTATGTAATCCTTGCTAACAGATGTCACCCCAATAAAAAAAAAATCAATTCTATATACCAACAACAAAACTTCAGAAAAAGAAATGAGAAAAACAGTATCTTTTGTGATCACAACAGAAAGAATACAATACCTAGGAATAAACTTAATAAAAAATGTGAAGGACTTAGAGGATGAAAACTATAAGACACTGCTAAAAGAAATTGAAGAGGACACAAAGAAATGGCAAGATATTCCATGTTCATGAATTGGAAAAATCAAAATAGTTAAAATGGCCATATTACCCAAAGCAATATACAGATTTAATGTAATTCCCATCAAAATCCCACAGATATTCTTTCAAGAAACAGAGAAAAGAATCATCAGATTTGTATGGAACCACAAAAGACCCCGATTGCCAAAGCAATCCTACATAAAAAAAATAAGCCTGGAGGTATCACATTCCCATATTTCAATCTATACCACAAAGCATCAATAATTAAGACAGCTTGGGATTGGCAGAAAAAAACAGACACACAGAATAATAGAAAAGAATTGAAAACACAGAAATAAACTCACAAATACATGGACAGTTAATTTTTGACAGAGGCACAAAAAATAAACAATGGGGAACAGAAAGCCTCTATAAATCGTGCTGGGAAAATTGGAAAACCACATAAAAGGAATAAATCTGATCTGCAAAATGTCACCATATACCAAAATTTACTTAAAATGAATTAGAGACCTCCACATAAGACCCAGAACAATAAACTGTATACAAGGAAACATTGATACTAAACTTAGAGACCCTGGGTTTAGGGTCTGTATAAATGAACAGGACTATATCAAACTAAAAAGCTTCTGCACAGCAAAAGAAACCATTAGCAAAGCAAAGAGACAGCCAACCAAATGGGAGCAAATATTTGCAAACAATGCCTCTGATAAGGGGCTAATATCTAAAATATATTAAGAACTTGTACAACTCAACAATAAAAAACAAACAATCCAATTAAAAAATGGGCAGAGGACCTGAACAGACACTTCTCCCAGGAAGACATACAAATGAGCAACAAGATACATTCAAAAAATGCTCAACCTCACTAGCTATTAGGGAAATGCAAATCAAATCCACAGTGACAGACCACCTCACACCTGTTAGAATGGCTATTATCAATGAGACAAGAAACAAGTGTGAGAGAGGGTACAGAGAAAACGGAACCCTCCCACACTGCTGTTGGGAGTGCAAACTGGTATAATCACTATAGAAGACAGTATGTTCTTCAAAAAAACTAAGAATAGAGTTACCATATGACCTGGCAATTTTACTTCTAGGTATCTACCTTTAAAATTTGAAAACCTCAGTCCCTAAGATATACATGTACTTCAGCATTTATTGCAGCACTATTCACTATGGCCAAGTCATGGAAATAGCCAAAGTCTCCTTGGATAGATGACTGGATAAAGAAGCTGTGGTTCATATACGCAACAGAATATTTCTCAGCTATAAGCAAAGATGAAATATGATGATTTATGACAACATGGATGGACCTTGAGACCATCATGCAAAGTGAAAAAAGCCAGATAGGAAAAACCACGAACTATATGACTTGGCCAATATAGGGAACACAGAGCTGAAAGCAACAAGGAAACAAAAATTCATGAACACAATCAATAGTTTAGTGGTTAGTAATTATCTATGGGTATTCGGGGAAAGAGTGTAGGAGAAAAGGACAGAGTCTCAAACATGTGATAGAGAACTGACTCTGGATGATGAACACAAAATGCAACACAAAGATGATATATTATGGAATTGTACACCTGGAACCTATGTAATTTTTACTAACCAATGTCACCCCAATAAATTTAATAATAAAAAAAAAAGTTTTAGGAAAGCGAACTTCTGTGATTCCAAAGAAGTACGTGGGCAGCATTTAGGTGATAAATGAGATTCTGTATCTTGATGGTAGTAATGATCATACAGCATTTGTCACAACTTGTCAAACTGTACAGTTACTTTTTAAAAGGGTGAATTTTAGTATACATAAATTAGAAATCAATCATCAAAAAAAGAAGACCAAGGAGATTCACATTATGCATATTGGTAACCCCAAAAAAAGATGAGAAATAAAATAGTAGGCAAAAAAATTAAATATACAAATAAGGAAAATCATTCCAAAATAAAAGATCACTTGAATTTATAGGTTCAAACTGTATGTCGTATCACGGGAAAAAAGTGACATGAAATAACTGATACAAATACCTATTTTACTAAAGTGACTGAGCTTTAATTAAGATAAATAAGTAAATGAAACATAACATAAAAATAAAGTTGCCTATGTGGCAGGAAAATTAATCTATTAAATAAAAAATAGTTCATAGTTAAATCAGAGTAGCTAATGTGTAGTAGTTAAGTTTTTAAATAAATATTTATTTCATATGTCATGTATTTTTGCAGGATACTATAGGTCTAATACTTTCTGATATAAAACAGTACATTTTCATTTCTCACATCTAAAGAGGACCAAAAGTTAATTTGATAACTCTTGGTAAATAAAACTTAAAAATATACAAAAGTATGAATTTTTGTGGATGCAATAGAAACTGCATGCAATCAGTCAATCTCATATTATTTTCAGAGTAAATTTGTTAGAAGAAGAGCTGATAACAAGAATGACAGATCTGGCTGAAGGACATTTTTTTAAGGGAGCTAAGACAAAAGTCCAGGAATTAAATGTGAAACATCCAGCAAAATCAGGTGATCCTAAGACATACTTTACTTGGGGCCTCTTATCGGCCTAAGTAGAATTCAGGTAAGTGGGACTGTGATAAACTAGGAAATGAAAATGAAAGCTGGGAAGCACGGAGTATAACGCTAGCCAATTTGGGCATTCTGGGAGAGCCTAGACAATATGGCACATGTAGGTATCTCATTGAGGCTCCACCCACCAGATACAGAGAGCTTTCCTCTAAAGGCATGGACCTTTATCTGATGACACACCAGCAGATGATTTCTTAATAAGAAGTCACCTCTTAATCTTCTTGGACTTCATGTACATAAGCTTCCTTGAAAAACATTTGAGTTTCTATGCTTCTCAGAAGATTTCAAACTCCAAAAGATTTCAACAGATTTTGCCAAAAGGATAATCTGATTACTTGGTCATAATTAACAAAGTTGAATTGTACTTTTCACTTGCTTCATTCCACTCCAAAGATATGCAACCCACACTATTGTGGTTTAAAGCTGTCACTGCATTCCAACTTGCTCCTTTGTTTCTTTCAGCACCTAGAATTATCTCTTTTTGTACTTAAAAAAGGTATATGTAAACTGTTAAATATTATTGTCCTGATGTAAAATTGACAACCTCACATTTTCTCCAATTCTTTTGTTGATAGGGTGGGTTGGCACATTATCATTCTGCTTGCCTTTTCAATTTCTCTTCTGCATAGGTAAGTGTTATGATGTTCCAGGTGACTGGGTAGTTTGCCATCCTTAAACACGTAATTTCCTACTTGGCTTCCTTATGCCAAGTAGCCTTGAACACATGCAATACACTGAAGTGCAAAGGATTTCCTACATTTGCATTTTAAATATTTCATTATCACATATACCTTCCATAAATCTAGATAATTCCCTCTGTCCATCTAATGTAAGGTTGTGCTCTCAGAAAGTCCATGTAGTGAAACTATAGTTAACCAGAGTCAAATATGAGGCATTCTTGTTGAACTAGACGTAACCTTTAAATAAAACAAGACTTTGAAATTTTATACCATATTGTTTATGAAAATCCACTTTACTCCCTTAGAAACTTTAGAACAAATATAATATTACTTTGATTCAACATTTCACGCTGTTTGGGAGTCATTTTTATGAATATAAATTGTTTCTATAACGTAGATATAGCCAATATAGTTAAAATTTAAATACAGCTGTAAACATTTTTATTGAAAGAGAAATTAAATCTGGAGTAACTTTTATTAGAATATGCCAGCTATTAAGGAAAGAACAATTTAGGGAGGGCCTGGTACAGCTCAGACTTTCAGTGGCCATAAGCTCTCTTGAACCAAACATTTCTTTGTTGGATCTTAAGGAAAAGAGAAACTTAGCCAACATGGACCACTTATTAAGCACAGACACTATCAGGATTTCTGTCTACTTAGTTAACAAAGAAATTGGGTGATATTTCTGTTATTGGAAACTGTGGAACTCAAATGTGGGTGGTAAATATGTTGAGGTTTTTGACATAAAGTCTTCAAAAACTGATACATGTCCTCTTTTAAAATACATTTTAACAAAATATGGTCACAATGAAAAAGAATTTTTATTGCTCAACTTGAATGAATAAATAGCCACTTCAAAAAATCTGTATTTCATTTATAAGTTGCTACGAACCACATGATGTTCTAAGAGACAATTTCTCCTCCAGTCAATGCATTATAAGAGGTTACAAGAGGGAAATTAGGGTAAAGGGTGAAAGATAAAAACCTAATACTAGTTAGAAGTAGAACAAGTAATTTATGTTCCCTACTTTGTTAATGAGAAGAAAGTTCTCCATATATGGAATAAAACTAATATTAACATGTACATTGTCTCAATTAGTGAAGATCCATAAACAGAAAAGTTGTAAAAGAGAGGCCCATCAGAAAGCTGCCATGAGAAGAAATAAGTGAAGCTAGATCCATAACTTCTTACTGTTTTTCTAAACAATTTGATCATATGGTGAGTTATAGTAAAAAGAAATTTAGACATTTTAGTTACTACTGATTAAATCTCTAACATAAAGGAAAGATTCACTAATATTGCTCATATGAAATTAGGGCTTATAAATTATTTCTATTCATACAAGATTTACTGAAAGACATCCCAGACAATCTCATCACAACTAGTCAAATTACTCCCCTGATTACCATCCATCAATGATCTCACACCTAAACTCTTAGTGCCTTCCTTAGCCTGAACACAAGTTTCTCAAGCTCAGAGTCTAGCCTGTGTCTCCAGCTTTAACTCTAATGTGGGCTCCCAGTTTAGGCCTCAGCCATATCAAACACCTTGACACACCACACACACACACACACACACACACACACACACACACACACACTTTGCAGTTGCATGCCCCTGACCACTTCTGCAATGGCCCTCAGCCTGCCTTCCATACCCACTGATGCTTCACCTTCTCCAGGAAGACATCGTTGACCAAATCTAACCCATGATCCCATTAATTACTCTAAAACAACACTTATTGTATAGAATTTCTACTGTGAAAGGTTCTAGACATTCATTAAGGCTGAGAATTGAGAGACCTCTATCTCAATGATCCCAGCACCTACTACATAATTCAGCTTTAACAAAACTTTATTTAATTAGACTGAGCTTTCATCAAAACTTTATTTAATTAGACTGAAACTTTCCTTAGT
The DNA here is from genome assembly GCA_004026885.1 of Lyroderma lyra. NCBI lineage: Eukaryota > Metazoa > Chordata > Mammalia > Chiroptera > Megadermatidae > Lyroderma > Lyroderma lyra. The sequence continues at coordinate 7,030 of PVJL010008716.1, forward strand.
TTCTGATCTAAGATCTATGACTCAGTAGCTTTCTAGCGGCCGTTGTTATTTTAATTATACACAGCAGAGATCTAAAATGAAATACCAACCCACAACATTCAGAAAATGTCCCAAAACTTCTGGAGTAGTTTGGTCTTTGTTAGATAATCTGCATTAACGGCCTTCTGTATTTCCAGACTAGAGAATTAAAAGCAACACTCATCTGGTGTTGCAGATTCTTACTGCTGAAGATTTTCTACTGCACTGTAATAATCATGAGATTTAAAATGACCCTCTTCACACATTACAGGAGTAATACCACCTAAGAAAAAGTTTCTAACATACTTTCTGCTACCCTAAATATGCCATTTGTTCACCAAGCACTCAGCTCTCTCACTAGCTTTCTGCCCTGCCATATCACATCTCTTGTATTGCCCTCTGTGGCAGGTGTGATAGCAGCTTTTTATCCTTCTTCTTACTTCTGTCATATTCCTGGAAGTGCCAACCCCCTTGCCTCTCCCTTGTTGATAAGTAGCTCTATAGACCTGTCACATCTCATGCAAGTCTGCTTTGTTGAAAGAACTTGGGACTCTGTCCATGGTACCCCGGCAATAGCAACATCAACAGCAAAAGGCAGCAGAAGTGTCGGCCCTCCAGAGCCTTTCCACAAAGAACAGGCGGCAGTAGGGTTCATGGGCCAAGGGCCAGGTGAGCCAAGAGAGCCTATGCCCAACCTGAGCTGAAATTTCTAGTGTGACTCTCAGTCCTAGAGAAGCATTTTTGGATTGGGAAGTGAGGGGCAACTGAAAATAAGAAACCATGCTAACAAAAAGCTTCAGTGAACTTCGAGTTTAATTTATCCAGTAAAATACTGTGGTTAAGACCTAACTGTGCTATTTGATAAACACTTGAATTGGAAAGCACACAGACTTTTGAGATTTTTTCCCCAATCACCTTCATTTTTCATTTCTTAGATTATTTGTTCCAGAAATCCTAGACTATTAGCTGCTGTCAGAGTATTCTTCTTAAAACATAGATGAGACACTATCATTCTACTGTGTATATACTGAAGTGACTCACATATGCCTACAGGATAAAGTGATCTTCACTTAATGTATCACACAAGCCCCTCTCATATCCCACTTTTCCAGCCTCATCTACTCTAATCTAGAATGTATCCTCTAATCTAGAACGCAGATCAACAAGACTCTCTGGTATTTCCCCTTATTATACCATGTTGTCCATGGGCCAAGATGTTGCAGAAGTTATCCTCTACCTGTAATTTAATTGCACCCTACACCCACATTTATCTACTTGCCCCTCAAGAAGCAGCTAGGGTCCACCCTCCCTACAGAGCTTTTCTCACGGTGCTCTCCTCCCATCTCTGTCCCTCTTTTGAATTAGGTTTTCTTAGCTGGCAAAGCACCTGGAGTACACCACTATTTTGACATTTATTCCTCTGTACTCCAATGCTCTGCACATTGGGTCTACATCTGCCATGGGAGTATGAATTATTTGGGATCAGGAAATGTCTCATACAGTTCAGTTACCATAATACTTAATAGCATATCAATACATGTTGACTGAATTAATGAATGTGCAATGAGAGAATATTCACCAAAGATATTTTATTTGAATACTCTGTCTAAAAACTATATTTTGAATAGTTATTTTTGTGAAATAGATAAAAGAGGAAAAGTAGTGCTCAAACAAAGCAATTTTCAGTTTAAATAATGAGTCTCCTCAGGGGTCTTTCAAATAGCAGGTACTTCTAATGCACTTAAGGGTTTAAAAATGATTAACTACTTCACAGAAGAACTATGAGGAAGAGAGATAGAAAGAATTTTAGCAGAAAAATTCAACACCTATTGAAAATAAACTAAATGAAAAGGAGATGCAAATAGCAATAAAATATTCTTCTGAAGCATTAATCAAGGGAAATATAATTCAATGTATATGTCTGATTTGCACAAATTTCAGAAAAGCATTTGTTGTGTAAAACAAAGATGAATTGGTATCTAAGTTCCCAAATGAATTTTCACATCTAAACTCCTAGAAGTAAGATTTATGGTGTATTGTTTTTCCTCTTGTGCATATCGATTATGCTAAAATAATCTGTTTGTGTCTGTTTCCTAAGCAAGGTTATAAAGTTTTTAAGACCCTGGACCATGTCTTATTCATGTTTCCTTCACTAGGATTTAACATCATGCCTGGTACCAAGCAGATATTCTATGTTTATTAAGCTGAAGTCTGTATTAGAATCTTACTATTTTACTTAATATGCTGCATTCAGTAGACAATAAATCTCTTCCTTCAAAAAGCATGTTCTTAAACATAATGCATACTTTGTATTTCAAAATCAAGACATTATTGAATATACCTGAAAACCCCTAACATGGGAGTATATATATTGTTTTCCAATGTTTCAAGCTTCTAGAGAAGTATCTTGACAACTTCATATAACCATACCCTCAGGTTCCAAGGACTATGAAGATGAAAATTATCCCTTAAAAAATCAAATTCAAATTCTTAATGTATAATATATAAATCAAATCTAAAAAAAAAAACTTTATATCAAGAAATGCAATGTTAAATTTAAACTATTTTTTTTAAACTTCCTCCTTTGAAAACTAAATATGAAGTATCACTTATTGAATGTATGAGAAGAGCACAGAGAAAAAGTATAATACTCCATTGTGGCTGCCTTGGGGTATCAAACCATCTCTAACCCATTTCAAACCTACTTATAAAACTGTGGGTGGTAACAATCTGGATACATTTTGTGCTTAAATCTTTTATAGATACAATACCTGTCAAACAGCCAACATGCCTGACCCACTTGTATTGAGAAAGCCCTACAGATTCTTTGTCAAAAAAATTCAGTAACCCAATATTTGTTTATTTTAAAATTTAATTGTTATGCAAATAGGACAACAGGACAGCACTTGTGCTAGATACAGTTGTCACTTCAGATTCTGGGAATGCTCATTATCATGCTTACAGATGTTTTTTCCCACCTAACATCTGCCAATACCACCTAAACCCCAGGAAGTCTGTAAACCTGTGCAAACACCTTCTCACACTGGATCTCCTTCTCTGTTATCTGTTCCATGCACACTAATTTTGTGCATCTGAGGCCTCTGGATGCCAGAATTATGCCTGCTTCCTAACACTTCTGCCTCCAGAGCTTTAGATTTGAAATTGAACAGACACAGAGCCAATTTATCATAGGATGACATGTGTTATGTTCATGGTATTACCAGAGGAACCCTGGCATGCACTGTACTTATCCTTTTGTTGTCAGCATAGACCAAGACAACACAGGATAGAGAAGTTATTATGTTTTTAATAATATGATATATACTTTAAAAACAGAACCTTAAATACCATTGCCTTCAATCTATGGTACTAGATCATTCTGCTTAACACCAGAATTTCTCTGTCAAATAATCATCTGTCATTAAAGAACACATTCTTTTGAAATGAGAATAACAAATAAAAGCATCAGAATATGTTCTCTCAAAGAAAAAAACATGTTTAAACCAACTATTTATCTCTTCTATCTAACCCGTTTTCACATAAATTCTAATCTTCCCTAATGATGGCTTTATCTTGAATACAAAATAAATTCATATCATGTGGCTTCTGTTAACAAATATAAATATCTATGAGCACCCTCATTCCCTCTTTTACTCACTAATATATGTACTTTTAACATCCTAATGATGCATCTTTTACTGTTTCTAGATCAAACATAAAGCAAAAATATAGAGATAGCAATATTTCAAACATAAGCCTAATAGCCAAAAGGAAAAAGCTTTTCATTTGAAGTAAGTTTAATAAAAAGTCCAAAACTTGAGGCAAAACTTTCAACTGTGAAACTGGCTGATCAGAATGAAGTCTTCTTAACACTTCACAAAGATCTACTTTTTATCTGGAACAAATACTGGTTCATGCCAAACCTGGTATCTAGTTGCTCATTCCAATGTGTAATTAATTTCAATTTCCAGCATTCCTCCAATTACTTTTTTTAACATTTGCAAACATGCTCCACAAAGTAAACAAGACCCAAGTGTTGGTACTCTTTAGATTTTATTAATATGTAATAATTTGATATAAAGAACAAATATGCAAAACTCAAAACTGCATATACTCATATACAAGTATAACAACAAACTTCATTAAGGACTAAGTCAGCCTCTCAAATCTGATGACAGGTTTGCTAGATTGAGTGTAAGCCTTTACTAAAAATGCTACTCAAGGAATATTATTTTATATATTAGTATTCATTAATTACTAGAAGTGTCGGTCAGGTTCCAATAGTTGGACTCAGGAAGTAGACTAATTCAAGATGATAACTGAATAAGTTTAATGAAGGAGAATTTTTAAAGAGGCAAAGTTAAAGAAACTAATATCAAAGGATAAAGGACCCATGCACTAACAAAAGCAGGGAGTTATTACCACACCTGGACCTGAATGGGGAGAGAAAAGTATTACCAAAAGTATCCTGGTGGAGTGTTTGCCCAACAGGAACCATGGCCTTAGTAAAGAACACAGCTACTGCCAATTTTCAGGCTAGCACAAAAGAAACAGATGGAACAAACACTCCAACTACTTTCTCCTCCACCTTTCAATATTCCACAGTGCCTTCCAAATGAAAGCCAGAGGTCAAGAAAGCCCACGTGAGGGACTGGTACAGAGACCAGTAGACAGTCAGAAAGTAAACCTGCAGGGACAAATGGCAAACATCTAGCGCACTGACTTTCTCTATAGTATATCTCCTACCCACTGCTAAATGATAGAACCACAAGGATCTGATCATTAGAGAAGGTCATTCTGGACCTTGGTCTTTTTTGCATACACACTCAATGACCAGGTTATGTTCAGTGCACTGTCTTTATTTTCCTCCCTGAAAATTTTTCTCATTCTTCATTTATAGTAAGCGCTTTATAACAAGTCTTCATTCAGGAAAGATTTTCTCAGTTCTTATAAGGTGGTAGGCACCATGCCAAGTTCAGAAATAGCTGCTGGATTAAAAAAAAAATTATTTTAAAAATTCAAATCTTCTCTCGGAACCCCTCTGAAAATATTATAGTATCTTGGAGTACACAGACATGGAAATAGTCATTGATAATAAAGTACAGTAAACCTTGTAACACTGAAGTAGGTGTTTCTGATTGGTCTTGTAACTTGATAAAAGGGGCCAGAGGGTTTAGCTCGCATTCCTTACCACTTTCAACATGCACGGACAAGGGCAGAGAGTGCCAATATGTCACAACCAAGCCAATGTCTCTGTATCTTCAATGGCCTAAATTTGTTGTCTTTCAACTAAATTCAATTTCAGGGGTGTTATAACCAGAATATATACTTCTGTTCTTCACAGAGACCAAAGAACAATCATAAATTTTGTATTTTAATAATATTATTTATAATCAGTAAAATCTATAAGGTCCAACAGGTATTTCTATGTTTTATTTTATAGAATCATTTTTGAAACATTAACATTTAGGACAAGCCATTAGGGCTTAAGAAGGAAAAAGCCTCTATTCTTTCTGGGCAGACAAGAAGACTGTATTAATTATATATATGCCAAATATTCACGAACTCAAAGAAATCAGTAAAATTTTCACAATCTTTAACTGAAAAGTCACAGAAAATGTATTTGTGAGCAACATAAGACATGATATGTCCCAAAATTCATATCTCAGGCATAGAATGTAAGCCAGATTAAGTTAAATTTAATATTCTAAACTTCATTTTTCTAGTTCTAAGCATTGATTGTTATTCATTAAGCAGCAAACCACTTCTTTCTGTAAGAATGCACTGAGCCAGAAACAACAGAAATGTGTTGTAGCATTATGCATATAAACTTATTGACATTGAAAGAATTAACTTGCAGATCAATAAGGGAGAAATTCATTACACCAATCAGCTTCAAGTAACAAGAACTACAGAAGATGCACCAGTCTGAGTTGAAATGGAATTTACTTCAGTACTACTATAGCCTGAAACAAACCATAAAATGAAATCAACACATTGTACCAGGAAATTTTGCATAAACAATCTGATAGATTCTAATACATTAGGGATGTATGTACACCAGTCTCTCAGGCTGTATGAAAAATGTTGAGATCAATGGATGCTGATGAGCTATATTTAAATGAATTTCTAAATGACTATAATAAAAAATTTAGTTGACTCAACCCCTGCTGTTCCAGGCTGTAAAGTTATGAGCTCTATTTACCTGAAAGCATGTATGCCTATTAGACTTGGCAGGAGTTTCTCAACCTTGCTATTAAGTAGAGGATCTATTTAAAATGAACCAAGCATCAGGCTATATCAAATCTGTTACTTCAGATCGGGATAAAGCAGCATGCTAACCTGATGTACATGATGCAAAGAGCAGAAGAGAATAAATCTTTAGGGTTTTTCTTAACATTCTTTGTGAGCAAAAATTTTTCATAAAATGTGGCCAGCATTGACTTCCACAGGTAGTAACTATAAAATGTCTAAATAAAAAGTAACACAAGAAAACGCAAAATAAATTAGAAGTGTATAGAATGCATTAAGAAATGCATCCTTCTAAAAGCTTCGACACCTTTCTGGGGACCAAGAAAAAACCACGGGGCCAATGAAGAGATTCTTGGTTGAGTGGGGAAACTAAAACTAGAGGGAGCATTTTCTGAAATAGAAAGTCAACACAAATGAGTATAATCTGTAAAAGAAGGAAATAAATGAAAGGAGAATATTGGATGTGGGCAGAGACTTAGCACTCAATGCTAATCAGATGTAATACCAAAAACTGGTGGGAAACAATTTGATTAAAACTCAAAGAATGGAACCCAACCAGCACATTTGGTGGCAGCAATGGGGAAGCAATATGTGAACATAGTAACGACAAGAATTAAATGAGAGCACAAACTGCATCTTATTTTGTCTTCTAATAACACCAGGAGATACTGAAAATACAAATGTTTGTCAGGTTACCATAAAGGTAAGATCAATCCATATTTCAGGATATAAAAAGAAGAGAAAGATTTTTGGAAAAAAAAAAAGTCCAGGTAGTAGTTAGCAGAAACAACTATACTGAAATTTAGTGTAGAAAAATATTGACTTATAAATCAACTCATTCTTATATCAGTAAAGAAGTTAAATATTACAATGATAGAACAAATGTACATGAATATGAAATACATTATTACTAATATATGATATTATAAATCTGCATTTAAAAATGCATCTATCAAAATGCTTCCACACCTTTCTGGAGACCAAGAAAAATCTATAGAGCTAATGAAAGAACAGAATGAAACCTGTAAGACATTAGTAGAAAAAAGAAGTTGAAAATGATATGAAATATAACTAAAGAGAATTGCTTATAGTGATCTCAAAGAGAAAAGCTGAAGATGCAAAGAGATGATATATATTAAAGTGATCTGTAAACTTGATGGCGTGTGCTAACACAAGAATGTTAACTTTTTTCAAATTGATCTATAAAGAGGGAGAGAAAACAAGAAATAAATAACTCTAAAATTAAAGTTATTATTTTATCATTAGTAATAAAATATTAATTATATAAATGTGTGAGTTTTGCAGGAAATGGAATAATAAGAAAAATTCTAATTAATCTTTTAAAAAATCATAAAACTAAATGTCAAAAATTGGTATCAGATCAACAACCTGTCAAGATGTATTTATGGATTATCTACTGTGAGTCCTACGTTGTGCTTTGTGATATGAAACTGTTTTAAAACTCCTTGCCCACACGGAAAAGGACTGGCAAATGAAAGCATCATCATGGCTAAGCACTAGTTCTGATGGTTCACTTAAGGGATGTGGGGATAGCAGAATTTCAATGTCAGACCAGGCTGATAAGATTGGCCTTTTGATGAATCCACGTAGGAGCTAAGTAGAGTGGGGAAACTGCATCACAGAGGTAGTGGGAAGAATAAGATCAGGATACTTATTACTCTGTCCTCTTTCCACATAGCTGTGTCCCTCTGCCATTCACAGCTATTGTCAGAAAACCGTCTTTGTCGGGGTTCTGGGAAGGGCTCCCCCTACTAGTCCCCTCAGGCCTAGCATGTACTCCTTTGTTTTAGCCCCAGAATGCAGTATCATCCCATAAGCATTTCTTGCCCACACCTCTGACAAGGGCTTCTTCATTAGAATCTTTTAAAATTCCCAGTATAAGTGACCTACTATTCCTTTCTGAGGCTCTGACTGATACAGGATTTAACCTTTGTTGTCAAAGAGTTCATAAAGCTGAGAAAGCAGAAATCATTTCCATCCAACAGTGGGAAAACAATATGACTTTTTAAATGAATTACTATATGATGTAGCATTAAATTTTTAAGAAGGGAGGTGCAAACCAAATAGTTAAGAAAGGTTTGGGGAGAACTTCTTATTCTTGAAAATTAAAATTAATCTCAAGAGAGAGAGAAGATGAAAAGGACAAAACCAAGCTAGCAGAAAAGTCATTGTTAAAGACAGAAGTTCAATCCTTGCCGATAATTACAGTGAAGGCGACTATATATACATCCCAGATTGTCTAAGACATCCTCAGTTTATCCTCAGTTCAGTATAATTCATTAATAGTAATACATTATGTGGTAATGTTTTTGGATACATTATACATAAATACTCATTTTGCATTCCCAAACAAGGAATTACTATGATAAAAGAGGTATTTAACTAAGACACATTCAGCAATGAAATGCAATATGGACTAGAGATATTAATAAAAATGGAAGTGCAGAGAATAATGGAGTTTACAGAGAAAAAGAATCATTTGACTAAAATGATGACACTGTGAATGAAAGGAGTAATGTTAAGAAAATAAATTGTTTTCCTAACAAAATATTATGTGTACTCAAAATATAACCAGGGGCTCTTTGTAGCCTCAACTCTGTGCTGATTCTCATTAAAGGAAACACAGTCTTACAACCCAAACACTTTAAAAGGAATTAAATCTTTACACAGGGCTGTCCAAAGAAAGTCCAGCCATAAATGTCTTTATTTTTCATATTACATGGCTGGATACTTTCCCAGCCATGTAATATGAACAGCCCTTGTATATTTATTTATCAAGCTAGTTTATCCTTTTCTCTATCTAGCAGTCTCTTACCCTCTATATTGGGTTCTTATTCTCACTTCACGTAATTCCTTGTCAGAGACCTAAAGAATCTTATACTTCCTTTGTCTCCTTTCTGCTCCAATCCCAGCATCATTTTGGTACCAGCTTGCTCTTAAAATGGAGAAGTTATTAGCTTGGTTTATTGGCATCATCATATTAGAAAGACGTGGTATCTTGAGATGACAGTTTTATAAACATTTACATTTTTATTTAAGTGACATATGCACAAAGTGATAAGCATAATTTACGTGGAAAAATAAATTTCTCCTACCTTATTCCCACTTTGTTCCACCCCACCTTGCAGAGTAAACCTCTTTTAATTGTTTTAGTTTTTAATTTCTCATATGGTTACTGTGTTACTTTAAATAACATGCTTATGTCATTCTTATTTTATTAGCTATGCAATATCTACTAAATTCCTGCTGTGAAATATAAGGATTGAATACACTCCCATATTTCCCCTCCTCCTCCTCCTCCTCTTATCCTACAATATTTGATGGACAAATTACTATCTTTAACCTCTTTATTAGGTAACTAGGTAAACTTAATAATGCATTTAGAACTTCTTTAAATTACAGTGTCATCTGACTCCTTACTATGTAAAGTGAGGACGTTAGTACATAAATAGTCCTTCCCCACATTTCCTTATATTTTCCTACTTCTGCAAGTTAAACTTTACTTTTGGCTTTTACATTGTTCATATTTTTGTACTTACATTAAATTTCAAAATATGATGGACTTTCATCTTGCTTTGGCTATAGGTTGATTATAAAATTCTAAAACCAATAAACTACAATTAACATAAGATTTCTTCACTTAAGGTGTGTGAACATTATACTTCTCTGTGTGTGAAATATCAGGCTTCTTGGCATCTTGAAGGAGAATGCTCCTAGACTCAGTGACAAATAAATTTCTTGTTTTTGCATTCCTTCAAGTAATTAAAACCATTCCATATTTTAGTTTACTTAATTTTGAACTACAACTATTTCAGAGGTAGGACACTTGACTATGATATATTATTTTTCCCATGGAAAAAGTAGTTTTTTTAGCATGTCTTCAAGATTATTCAGGCTCTCACTATATTATTTCTCACATGAAAATGCATTTTTTCTGAAGGCTACCCTCCTCTAGCATGTATATATGTGGCAATAAATCCTCAAGAAATTACATCATAGAACCCTGAGTCAGTCAATTCCACCATGTTTCTCTTCCCCAACCACTTACACGGAACTCGCTTTTCAATTCTTACACAAGTAAGGAATACTGAACAAAACACTACAAACATGCTGATTAATGGTGATACAAAAAAAAAATAATACAGTCCCATCTCCAGTTATGAAGAAGGATCTCAGAGTCAACCAACCAATTACCCATAAAATTGTACAGAAATTTGAAACTACATCTGGTCAAAGGCTCTGGGGATCAACCAAGGCAGTCAGAATTTGGGTAGCTAAGGCATTTTCCGTTGACTTTCCAGCAGAGGAGAGAACTGTTAACCCAAATTTCATACGCTTCAAAAATACCCATCAACAGGAAAGTTAAAATTAAAACATTTTCAGACAAAAAGAAATTTCATCAACGTTCACAAAATATATGAATATATTGATCTAATTCAGTGTAGTCAACTACTGAATACACATTCTTTCCAAACCGTATGGAATATTTACCAAAATTGTGTGGTGCACCAAAATGTCTGACTCAACACATTTTAAAGTATTAGGATCATTCCGTATTTAAGTATTAGGATCAATAATAATACTTAATTTAAAAATATTTTTATAAAAATTAGAAAATCTCCAAATATTTGGATAGTAAGAAACACTTTAAGTAAACACACACAAACAAAAACACCCTTGGTCAAACAGGAAATTTCAATGAATTAATAAAAAGATTTTCAATGCATAATGAAAATATGTACATAACATAGGGAAATTTGGGGGATGCAGGTAAAGTCATGCTTACATATGAACATATGGCCTCAATGCAAATCAAAAAAGAAGAAAGGCAGACGATGAATGACCTTAGTGTCTATAGCACTAGTAAGTGAAGGATCAGGATTCAAACTCCTGCAGTCTGGTTTTAGGCTACATGCTCTCCTTTTACTGCCACATTTCCCTAAGTATCTCCCAACCTAAGAAATCATCTTAAAACCAGAAACCACCTCTAGAAACCACCTTCTCACATTTTACCTTAACAGAAAAAGTTCTTTTAAAAGGTGTCTATGTCTGATTTCTCTACTTCTTTACCTCCAAGTCATTCTTTAATTCAGGGTTGGTTGGTTTGTTTACTGTTTACTTGCCCTGCCACCCCACCAACACTGCTTTTACCAAGGTATCAATCTATTTGACAAATTCCATAATCTTTATTTATTCATTCCTTTTCCACACATATTTCATTATGGATATTCAGTTCTTTTACTCCTTAAAATTTACTTCTTCACTAACTGTTATAACAGCATTCTCCCCTAATGCCTATCTGCCATTCTCACTATTACTTCTCTGTATGCTCTTCTTCTACCTACTCTTTAAATGTTGAGGTTTCTTAAGACATTACTCTTGCTTCATCATTTTGTTTAACCTTTCAGAAGCTTCACCTATCCACAGCTCAAACCAGATGTAAATGATTCCACATCTTCATTTTTAGCCAGAATTCTTTCCTGGGTTCTAAACTAATTTTTAAAGAAACTAAAATTCATTTTTTTCTCAGAGAAAACTCCAAAGGTTTAGGCTAAAACACATCTCTTATACATCCTTAACTAAATTAAGCACTGATGAAGTAGATAATCATGGTGCTTAAAACCAGAAACTTGGAGCTTTATTATCCATTGACTATTACAATTTCGGCACAACCATGATGTGAAACTGGTTAAAGAAAATTAATGATATTTTCAACTGTAGAATAATAGTCCAAGGAAATTGGTGAATGGTTTAGGACCAGGACTCTGGCATGCAAGAAAAATACTATCAAAACCAAAAAGTTCTCTAAAGAGTACAAATTGCTAGTATAAATACCAATGCTAGATTTGCTGGTCAACCTAAAATGGTCAACATATATATTAGGGTTCCACAAACAGAAACTTTAAGTTCAATATGCTTAGAGTAGAACAAAAACTCTATACTTTTGTAAATCTCTCCAAGCAATTCTGATATGATATATATTTCAGTACATGGGATAAGAATAGCATTTCCCAACCTGTGGGCCACAGACCACTGGAATTTTTTGTCAAGTACTATTTTTTTAAAAAAAAATATTTTCTGGAGACTAAAAAAGTCTTGAAAAATTTTTTTAATATTTTAAATGCTACTAAAATTATAGTAGGTATCACTCCCTCTCCCCAACAATCAAAAACTAAAGCTACTGCTTTTGATGTTGTTATTTTTAATCTGGAAGGGGTCCTTGAACTTGAAAAGTTTAGAAATTACTACCTACAATATTTTACTTTAGATATTCTGGAAATGTGCTCATTTTCAGAACTTGAGATTTGGCCATTATAAAAAGTTGTCATATATTTATACATTCTCCTCAACAGTTACCATTGTCAGTGTGTATGTATATATTTTATTTAAGTATAGTTGACCTACAATATTTTAGTAGTTTCAGGTGTAAACATGGTAATTTGAAATTTATGTTATGATGTGATCACCACAATAAGTATTTTTAACTTTATCCACATTAATGAATAAAGAATTTTAATTTATATTTCTTTGATGACTAATGATGCTAAGCATCTCTTCATATGCTTATTGGCAATTTATGTACCAATTTGGAAAGTTTTTTTTTTTTATCTTTTTCTCATTTTTAGTTAGGTTGTTCATTTTATTTTTGAGTTGTAATAGTTCTTTGTATATTCTGGATATAAGTCTTTTATCAGATATATGAGAGAAGGTAACTGAATTTGCAAAACAGGATTATTGAGAGGTGAGAGAGCCAGAGCACACAGTTTGATCCTGTGACTTATGAGTGTATATGCCAAATTTCAGCCTACTTGCATCCAGTGTTCTTTCAGATATCGCCAAAGAAGCACATCAAACATGAAGAAAATCCCAGTATGGCTAGAACTGAATTTCATGCCATCATTATGTTCCTCACAAAACAAGGAAAAACTTATCAAACCATTTCGGAAGAAATGTTAGTGAGGGTGTTCCCTGGTGGTGTAGTGGCTTAAGGCTTCAGCGCTGGTGTTGTCGGCGCTGCGGCCTGGGTTCGATTCCCAGCCAGGGAGCTACCCACATACCAAAAAAAAAAAAGCAAAAAATAAGAAAGAAAGAAATGTTAGTGGTTTACAGGAACTGTTGTCGTGGGAAATCCGTGGTGTAGAAGTGGCATAGCCTATTCAAGCAAAACAGAAAGTCAATTGAAGACAATCTTTGTCCAGGACTCCCCTGTTGAGGCCACTTCCTCAGACATTGTCAAAAAGTTGTAGTGGAAAACTTGCAGTGTGATGCCAGATTGAATAAAAAGCAGCTTGCAGAAATGGTTGGATTATTACCTACAACCATTTTGAATATTCTCCATCAGCATCTAAGGATGTCAAAACAGTGCAACATGGGTACTGAGAATGCTCACCCCGCTTCAAAAACAGCACATCGAGTGTTCACGACAGTTTTTGAACCTCTACAGAGACAACAGAGATGAAATTTTAAACAGTTTCACTGATAATGAAAAATGGGTTCATCATTATGAGCCTGAGTCAAAGCAGGAGTCCATTCAGTGGCACAAAAAAGGCACGCTACTCCTTAAGAAGTTCAAGGTGTCACAATCGACTCGAAAAATCACTATTTTTGAAAATACAGAGCATATCCTGCTGATCAATTACAAAATTAAGGGTATCACAATAACTTGACAGTACTGTTCCAGTCTGCTGAAACAGTTAAAAAATTTTTGTAGGAGAAAAGAGGAGGAAAATGGGCGACAGGGGTACTGCTTTTGCACAACACGCTCATGTACAAGAGCAATGCTGCATTTACTACTCTTCCTGACTGTGGCTTCCAAACATTAAACTACCTTCCCTGCAGTTCAGACCTGGCACCATCTGATTATTATTTATTCCCAAATATAAAAAAAAAAAAACAGCTTAGCGAGAAGAAATTTACATATGACAAAGAGGTTAAAGCTGCAATTTCAGCATTTGAGGTCCTGCAGAAGTAGCACCTGTTGGTAGGGTAGGTGAATGTCTCACATGAGATGGACAGCAATTTGAACACATCACCTACAGGGGCATGTAGCATGCTTGAGTGTGATATTATGTTGCAGAATTACATGCTTATGATTTTGTAATAGAAGTTTTGGTACAGAGTACCAGCTCACTAAAAGGGGGCATTATTTGTGCCAGATCCAGTATTTTGAGAGCAAAAACAAAATATTTTTTCTGAGGGTAAAAATAAACTTATTGCAAGACCTGAAAATTGTATTAGCGTTAAGGGTAAATACGAGTATATTGAAAAGGGAAAATAATAAACAGCTTTTTTTAAACCCTTCATTCTGTGAATTTCTTGACCACCCGATACATGTTGCAAATATTATCTCCGTGACTGCCTTATCATTTTCTCAATAGTAATTTTTAAAGGGAAAATGTTTTTAATTTTATGAAGTTCAATTTACCAATATTTTAACCATATTTTCTTCCTCCTAGGAATTCTTTGTGTAACACAAGTCCCAAAATTGTTCTTACATGTTTTCTTTTCAACATTTTCTAGTTTGAAGTTTTACTTTTTTGTCCATTTTGAGCTATTTTTTGTATATGGCATGAGGTAAGAGTCAAGTAAAGGATCACAGACATACACACACACACACACACACACACACACACACACACAGTGTTAGTTATAGAAGTATGCATTTGTCACAATTCATAAAATCTACAGAAAATAAGTGTGCCTTAATGTAAATTATCATTCAATATAGTTAACTCAAAAAAGTTATTTTGAGTATCTAGCAAACATCAAGAGCCGTAAATAAAAAAAAAAAATTCCTCAAAGATCTTTTTTAAATCTAAAAGGCTAACAATGCTGTATTGTACATTTGAAATTTGCTGAGAGTAGGTCTTAAAAGTTCTCAACACAAGAAAAATATTGTAACAATGTATATTAATGGATGTTAACTAAACTTATTGTGGTAATCATTTCGTAATATATACATATGTCAAATCATTATGTTGTACACCTAAAATTAATACAAAGTTAAATGTCAATTATATCTCAATAAAAAACAGAAAATATCTAGCAGTAAATAGTAAAAATGTACATAAAACAAAAAATCAATATGCACATTTATCATAAAATACAGGCTAAACTTCTAAATATTTTGGTTAATCAATCTTTTTTAGGGAGTATACTGCATAAGAAAAAATAATATACTCTGAAGAACTACAGTCAGTTTTTTATTATCTACTTTGTTATCATATTCCAATGTTTATTTTCCCAATCACCCACCACATTTCTATATAATCTCCCAACTCTCAATCAGATATATATTTTAGGGAATATTAACATATTCTATTTTTAGCATAGGCAAAAACATTAAATATGTGTTCCAATTTCTTAATACTTTACGTAATTATTTGCTAATCTTCCATTAGTAGATATAATTAAGAGTTTTTTTTTTACCATATATAATATGTTCTCTATCTTATTAATATTATTATATTTTGGTAATAATAAAAAACTGCTACAATTTTAGTTCTTTATGTATAATTCAGATACATTATATCATCTAATCATTTTCCATTATTATATTTTTTATTGGCGTGACATTGATTAGTAAAAATTACATAGGTTTCCAGGTGTACAATTCTAGAGCACATCTATTATTTTGACAAAAATTAAAATACAGAAAACTGCAAAAGATAATATAAAAAGCAGTCATCTAATCCTCACTCAAAAAAAAAAAAAAGACCACGATTTATTTCATCCATGCTTCAGATTAAATTCTATAAAGTTTCCCTCCCTCCTTCTCTGTCTCACACTGTTTAGTAAGGTTTTGTGTTTGTTTTTAATTTATGTAAATAGAATACTAATCTATACAACATTCAGGAAGTCACCTTCTTTTTACTTAATACATTTTCTAGAGTCGTAAGTGTTGTTAAAGTTAGATTGCATTCATTTATTTTAACTGCTGTATGAGGGCTGTACCGAAGTTATCCAGCCATGTAATATGAAAAATAGAAGCATTTATGGCTGGGTTTTTTCCGGAGGGCCCTCATATAAACAACCATTGTTTGAATATATCACAATATATTTTTTCATTTCACCACTAATAGACATATAGATTCCTAGTATAAATACCACTGATATGAACAACTTTTACACTGCTCCTTGGGCATCTGGGAGGGATTTTCTTAAGGATAGCACTGTCCAATATAATTTCTGCAATGATGGCAACGCTCTGTGCTGTGGCTAGAGAGCACTTGAAATATGTCTAATGTGGCTAAGAAACTGAATTTTTCACTTCATTTAATTCTAATTCATTTAAATGTAAATTTAAATAGCTACATGTGATCACTGACTATCATACTGGACAGTACAGATTTAGGATATATGCCCAGAAGTGGCATTGCTAACCATTTACAAAACTTTACTGATTTTTGCTCTCCAAAGTGATTGTGGAAATTTACCTATCAGCAAAGTTACTACTTCCGCTTATCCTGGCAATACTTGTACCTGGGAGACTTTTCCTTTTTTGACAATCTTAAAAGTTTAAAATTGGATCTCATTTTGTTTTAATTTGCAATTACCCTATTAGTAGTAAATGAAATGTTTTCATTATTTTTATTAACATTTGAGTAACTACTTCTCTGAATTGTCTGCACATCTGCATTCTTTTTCCTAAAGGTAATGCCTTCTTCTTTATTAATTTGTAAAAGCCTCTGTAATTTCTATTCCTCCCCATTCCCACTCTGACAACTTTCTCCAAAGAAATCTCCTGGATTTAAAGAACTTTTCATCATTCTGTTCAACCGCTTTTTATCTATCACAGAGACGGATGTAAATAACGCTGACAATAACAGTTTCCTCATCTCATAGAACGACCAACATAGAGGTCCGGCACCTTGCCTTCCAATGTAGAATACATGGTACCCGGTATATTTTTGGTCTTGGGGTCTCATGTGGAACCAGGAAAACAGAAAATTTTTCATTTTTGTATTTTATTTACATTTTCACAAGTATTTGAGTATGCTCTTTGCTCTCAGATGAGTATATTTATAAGCTATTTCTCAGAAATGATAGGCAAATTTGCGAATAAAACCTATTAATAAGCACAAATTTATAGGTCTATAAAGAAGATATACATGAATAAAAACATATACAATGACTTCTCAAATGATATATTTCATTGTACTTAATCTATTTAATATCACAATCTTGCTGGGACAGTTTCTCAGGCCCATAAAGAACAGCTTCATGCACACATTCTCATCCTCAGAAGCATATAGCAAACTAAAACTCATAGGCAAAAATACACTACTTTACAATCAGTTATAAAGAGAAAGGTATATCAAACCACTTTTAATATTCATAAATGCATTTCTTCTTTATTCATTTTTTTGGAAAAGGCAACAATAGAAATTTCTAGGATAGCCACTGAAGATCACTTCTATTTGGAATCAATCATAGGTGAAAGAGTGAAGTACTGACTGAGAACTGGATAGGAGATAAGATAGGTCTATTTAGTGGGAAAGGAGTTCAAATTTTCCAATCAATCTTTGTGAGATAAAGCTGAACAAAATGAATTATTCTTCAGTGATGACTGGGTATATGGCCAGAATTCATGGGCTGATATGGACAAAACTAGGACTATAGAACTCTAGATACCAGGGGAAATTACTGAAAAGTATGTTATCCAAAATACTTTCCATTAATATGATCCAGATCCAGGGTTTTCTATATCTCTAGAAAATGGGATCTAGGAGGCAGAATACAGGAGGTAGAGGCAAAGGTTCTGCTTTATAAAATTAGAAAAGTATTAGACTTTGAAAGAAGCAACAAAGATATTTTCAGGATTGATAGATATTTTTTAAATTCCAAGTAGCAACCTGAATTTATAAAATATTCTTTGGATTTAGAAGAAAGACAAATTCTACAAAATGTCTGGATTTTAGGTAATTTATAAATATGTATTTTCTCTGATTAGTGTACAAACTTTATTTATTTTAGTTTCGGTAAAAATACAATAAAGCCCCTCCCCCAGAGTCACCATTAACTTCATTCACCATAACTCTATTTTTTTCCATTAGTATCTCTGTTCCTTAAATACAAATTTTTCTACTTGGACATTTTTCCAAAAATGCCAAAGGACTTGCTCTTCTGATCTTATGCAGGGATTCTGTAACGGGGCACCGTCCTGATACCATACTCCTCCCTCCCATTCCCACCTTCACGATCACAAATATCACCCACCCTGTAGCTGACTAAATATTTCCAAAAATCACTGCAAAAGCCTGTTTAGGAAACAGAATCTCAAGTGGTGGAAAAAAAGAAAGGGACGATTAGGTAACATAAACTCCTTGCTAATAATAAATCAATTCCATAATTTCCTTCTTGTCCTCTAACTAGTTCTGTGCTCTTGATTCTAGATGATACTTTCATAAAATATTTTAAAGCCTATTTAAGTTTCTTTGCCACTACCTCATAAAAACAATATGGTAAATAAAACCTCTCAGCTTCTAGATAAACACTACCACTAACTACTACATTGTTAATTTTAATGAGGTATGCATTTTAAATTGTCCTGCTTTCCCCCACCCAATCCCCCTCATCTGGGACAACCATTATTAACACTTTTATATTCTTCTTGATATTTTTCTATAAATATATTTATAGAATCATCATTTACACATAGTGTTCTTTAACTTTTTTCTTTTAATTCAATATATCTCAAGCAGTTTTTCATTTCCATACATACATGTAGTTATAACACATTTTTTAGTGATTTCGTAATTCCACTTTCTTGTACTAACAGCCACTTGGATCAACATCTAGGAGTGCATAAGAAAAAAAATATGTGTATGTATGTGTATATGTATGTGCATGTGTATATATATAATTTTTATGTATTTATAAACATACACAAAAAGTTTAACATATCTGTGGGTTTTTTGCTCTGCTGCTGTCAGCTAACAATGCAGTATTTTAGGTGGATGCTCAGTATTTACAGAAGGCCCAAATGATGTACATTACTACTAAATAGATGAAGTCCTGAAATGGATATTACTTTTCTTTTATTCAAGGAAGTGCAATGTTTTATCTGCCAAGAATTTAACATTTTGCTTAAGGGCAAGATGAAAAAAATATTTAAGTAGGCATTAAAGTAAAGCAGAGAAACCTGAGTAATAACAAATACCAGTAAAAGGACCACACAAATTAGCCCCAGCCCTTTAGGCAAAGGTCAGAATATAGAATAGGCCCACCAGTAATAATGGTTAAAAATGAAAAGTGTACAAAGTAGAACATAACACGAAAAGCTTGTAGTTTGAATATTCACAGCCAAAATATGCCTGATTGTGGAAGAGGCTGGTGAAAAATAATCAGGGAAAAATATTCAAGCAGATGATACATCCTTTCCTGGCTGCCTGTAATGCAGAAGAACAGGCAAATCAATAATTCAGCCTTTAAAGCTGTCTAAAAACGTAAAGCAGAGTTGGTACAATTTAGTGAATGCCATCCATCCACAAAGCCCATACCAAGCCAATTTCTAACAGCCAACATTTTCCACCTTATTTTCTCTATAATATTTTAGCTTTTTCTTTTAATTACACTTGATATTTGTAAAGAGAAAGCTGGCATTGTAATAGCTTTTCAATATATGTTGGCAGAAACAGGATTTTCTCTTATATTTGAAGAGCAATACAAAGGCAAAACTTCCTTTTCTCACAAACTCAATGCCAAAACTATCCTCCGAGTTACACAGTTTGTTTAAATCACGTTGTTCCGGAAGTTAAGGTGTGCTATCTTTAACGCTGCTGCCAGGACCACGGTGTCTCAGTTAGTACCAAACAAATTGCCAGTGTCAGTTCCTCAAACCTCTCCAAGATATTTCTTTCTCTTTCTTTCTTTTCTTCTCTACCTCCTTGTAGCATTTCCACTTTTTACTTTCTTCCCTTTTTTTATGTTTCTCTGTCTCTCCTTTCCTCTTTATCCTTCTGTCTCATTTTTATCCCTTCTATCCTTTTTCTCTCTTTCTCGATCTCTCTCTGTCGATGCAAGAAGAGTGTGAAAAGTATGACAACCTTTTAAAATCAGGGATCCAAGAGCAATTTGGTGGCCCTGATATATGAAGGAAATTCTCTTCCTAAGCACATTTTATTCTAGAAAAAAAATTCAGAAAGTCAGCACTATACTGTCAGCTCTAAAGGACAAAATCAATCTAATAGAAAATAAAATTGTATTAAAGATTTGAATATCTGTAAAACATTTTAATTATTGAGGATAGTTTTATTAATATTAATAAAACATCAAGGTATTCTTAAATTTTTCATCATTAAATAAGCACTTAAAATTGTATTATGAAATCTTGGGAAGGTATGCTCTTTAATATGTGCTAATGACATTGTGAGTTGACTGGACAAATTCAAATATATACCTGTAAACTACTGTTTAAAAAGAAAGTTTTCTAAGTTTTCAGTCTCATAAGTTATTCTCAGTATTTTTAAATACCAGAAACATTATTTAAAATTTTTAAATTTACTTTGCAAGCAAAATAAGTAACTCTAAAAGTATACAGCTACCAAAATTTACATTTACATACTCAAAATACCTGTTTTGCAAGGACAACTACCTGTTTTCAGTCACAACTTAGGTGTAAGTCTCTAAAATTTTAGCTGACAGATTTTACTATGTAATAAAACATGTCAAATTCAAACTGAAAAGTGGATTTCATTTTTGGAGGGTTTTTCCTCACACCTTTTTCCATTATAATATAAGTACTACTTAGCCATATGATTTTCTGCAAAACTTAACCAAAAATGGAAAACATAATACATGTCTCAACATCTTAACACTTACATGGAAGACTCTGGGGGGAGGGGAGGAATCTTGCTAAATTCAGACAGGAGTGCTGCCTGTGAATGAAGAGGCTGCCAGCTTTCATCTGTTCTTTCTCTAGGTACTTGCATGCCTGCCTTCTAAACCTAGAATGAGGACACTTGTTCCATCTCTTGTTGCATCTCCGAAATTCTTCAATTACTGAATTTGTGGATTTAGGATACCACATTGTCCAGCCACATTTATTCTAAACAGATAATCTGGACACAGAGAGATGTCAGCCAATGAGCTTACTCAATGTATCTGCAGCTTATTTTTTAATGGAGATCTGGAGAGATGTAAAGTGCAAACATCCCATTAAGTATGAACATGGACCCTTTGTTTAATCAAACTGGAAATTATAGGATAAGGTACTATGTTAATTTATTTTAAACCACAATTGATATTGAAAATAAATACTGACATATCAATGTATATAAACAGCAAAGGGCTTTTATTGTGGGGGTTGGCTCCAGTTTGATGAGTGCTAAAGATTAAAATACAGTTCACTGAAATGTGTGTGTGTGTGTGTGTGTGTGTGTGTGTGTATAAAATTAGTCTGTTTCATCACCCCAGTCATTAGCGGGGGCATTACACAGTAGGAACAGGTACTTTAAACAGCTACAACAAAATTTCTTAAGTTTGTGCCACATCCTTAGATAAAAAGAAAAAGGCATAAGATTATATTTATATACAAATTTTCAATTATTTAATTTTAACCTAACAATAGGTTTTATAATCTTATTAATACAATTGCATCAACATTAAACAAAAAATGATTTTTGTTTATTATCAAACCTCATATAACAAAAGAAAAAGCTTCACTGTTATTAAAAGTGGACTACTAGTGCCCCCTTCTGATATGAAAAATGAAGAACAATTATTCTCAGGACTTGAAAAGACATTTTACACCAATCCCCTGAACAGCTGTTTCAAGTCAAATTTATGCCAATTCTTTTCTGATTTAATAATATATCCCTCATTTTTCTTCTAAAATGTTGACTATTTTGATGGTTAACTACTGTGAGTTACCTTCCTAAAAAACATTACAAAGTCAGGGAATCCTGTTAATTCTTAAATTCTCAACATCCTTATTCAAATTGAGCTTTAAAATAAATTCAGAAAAATAATCATCTTTTTAAAATGATTTGAAGCTTTCTCATCATTGGTTTTGCATTTGATTGTGTGAAAGCTAATAAACCTGAATCTATACCTGCCTTAATCACATTAAATGTCATGTTGCTTCGCTTTTCACCAAATTCAAGCTGATACTCACAGACACACTCATTCATTACACTCCTTTCTGACATAACATAAAGGGCAAAAAGTCAGCATGATAGATTAAAAAGATATTATGGTACAATATTAATTATAGTATCAGTACCTTTTTCTATCTTAGACTGAATATAAATGTCTATTTTCATTTTTACATTCAGAATATAGTTTGAAGGAGAATTAATTTATTGCATAGACATAGTAAATGGAAATTTTGGTCAGATATTCTAAAGTCAAAGTGTAACCAAGTGTGAAAATATTAGAAAATTTGGAGTATCTGTTTTTAACCAAATTTGGTTTTTGTGTAATTATTTTGAGAATGTGGGATTGAGATATATTAGACAAACCATAATGTGGCCAGATACAATAAAACACAATCATTTAATTTAAAAATTCTTCTTTGTAAAACTAAAACTTTGATAACATCTTTTTTCCAAATAATTTTTAAAGTGTAACAAAATAACCATTTTTGTAAGTCAAATACTAAAATAAATGATACTGTATTCTTAAATCATATGTTTTTCTAGCACTGGGTACATTACTGTAAACTTATGAAACCTCCTATTAGTAAAATTGCCCACAAATCAACAGTAACTTGTAATAATGTTAAAATATGTCAAGATAAAACATTTAGTATTTGAACATATTTCATCAAAATCTAAATTATATTTAAGGTCAACCTCATAAAAAAAAAAATTCAACCTCAACCGGGAATGTCATGCTGAACCCTCAAATAAGCTTGCTAAATGTTCCTGTTACCTGATTCAATTCATATTTTACTACTAATAAAGTAACCCTATTCCATGTAATTATTACCTGTATCTCATTTCATAACAATTTTGCTTTCTGAAAAATATAATGACGGTATTTTTTCAATCTTTTCTGCTGCCCACTTCCGGGCTGTGCTTCTTTTCCACCGATAGAGTTAAACTTTCACACACTGAAAATGACAACCAGTTCAATTTGGTGATGTGGAAGAACTGAATGCCTCAGGAATAACTGGATTAAATGCCATGTTTTTCAATGCTGTATTTCAAATTGAAAAGTCCTACTCTGTGAAAGTATGGAAGACCCAGGAAGCAGCACCAGGGAGAATAATTTTTAAATGGATATATATTTTACCTATCAAATTAGTGACTCTCCGATAGCTCACCCTTTGACCAGGAATAACAGTAAAATGAGGATTGCTGACTTAGCTAGTTATTGTCCTTTCCTAGGAATCTCTGACAGATTCACTTACAGCTACTAAAAATCTGTGGTGTGAATCAGATATTTACATGTCACTTTTTCTCTTAGAGTTTCAAAAATATACAAAGAAATCTCTCTATATTCAGAATAATAAATCAAATGAGAAAGCAATTTAAATTATAATCCTGTTTTTAAGAAGCAAAAATGATTGTATCACATTACAGGGAAACTAAGATGTATTTGATTTCTAGTTTTAACTCTTTAACTTCATTTAATTATAGCCTTCATTTTACTATCACTACCAACAGCCACATGTGGGGCACCTTTGAACATATTCTCTCTAACATTTGGAAGCCAATTCTCTCTGAATGCAAACTACACCGTGGAGCTGCAGTGCTGTGTGGGCACTATAGACATGCAATTGTTGCTAAGTTTAACTGCATTAATAAATATCTACCTCAAAAAAGAGGCAGGCATTAAGGCCTTAAGGCATATTATACATTATATTCAGACATCTCTAAGTTGCTTCTTGCAATTCAGTAGGAAGCAGATCCCTGATATTTTAATCATAAATGAAAAGAGCAAAATACAGTTAAAATATTGCTATTATAATCAAGAAGACTCACAAAAAAGAGAGTAGATGTAATATAAGCTGATGGGAGGAAATAATCTGCATAAAGACTAAAATATTCAGTCCTAAATTCTACTTTTTAATCCATATGTACCAGTTATTCAAATATTTAAAATATTTGAAAAAATAACTAGTCTATCCCATTTACATAAATATTTACATCATCGTACACATCCTAGTTCTCCTTAGTTCTATGATCTAGTCTCCAAACTTTATTCTAGTTCAGTAGTGTATGTACTAATTATGAGAATCATACAATGATGTTCAAACAAAAAAAAATTTAAGGGGGAAAGAAGTGCTTTAAACATTATCAAAAAATATCAAATAGAGCTGTTATACCTGTTAATAATGAATTCCAACTATAAGTGAAGATTTTTTCCACAGTAGACTGTGGGAGTTCATAATAGCGATAGGTATGATCAAGGCTTATTTCACTGCTTGGAAATGTCAAATGAGTAATTTTATTCTCCTTTATTTTTAAACTATTTTCGGAGACAACACAAAATTATATAATGTTACATTTTTTAACCTATACTTCTTCCTTCATAAGGTTACTTGTCTAAACATTTCACTAACGTTGTGCAATTTTAAACTGAGAAAAAGAACAAAGTTACAAGTGTGACAATTTATCAGGAATAGATTAAGTGACAGCTGTAACTAGAATAAGAATTAGTAGATTATTTTAATAGTTCCAGGAAGAGTATAATTTACAAAAGTACATTTGAATGATGTTAGGAAGATAGGAGAAATTATTTGCTTAGTACAAGATGATTTCTTTAAATTAACTTTCGGTAATATTCTCTCCATTAGAATTTTTTAGGTATAGAGATGTGTCTCTTGATTCAACAATTCAATTTTTCAGTTGGTTCACTGACATGAGGGAACACTGAGGATTTCCCAAAGATTTTGCTCCAGTCAAGGAATCTCTTCACAAATTTATGATTTTTAAAACTACTTTTTAATGGATAAATTGTCCTTTCTCTCATCACAATCTAAGAAACATATATGCTTCCAAAATCTTTTGATATATTAAATTGGCTGCATCTCATCTTTCTCATAATTTCTAAGAAAGTATTCATGTAAGCTTCATTATGTACTCTTTACTCAATTCCTAAGATCTAGAAATATTTCCTTTTCTTCTTTCAAAAATTTCCTGTAACACTACTCTCCCAAGAAATTTTAACCATTCAAGAGGCATCAATCCAAATTCTCGAGTCCAATATCTTAACAGTTAATACCTACTCTATTACCAAATTAAACAACTCACTTGATGTTAATGTAAATATATGTAATCTCAGGTTTCTGTGGAGTATCTTTCATTATTTCCATCAGTATATTATTTTGTAGTTCTATCCATTTGAATGACATTTCTTGAGATTAAAAAAAGTATAACCATTTATCCCCTGCACAATGATGTGTATATTTAGGCACTTAATAGACGATGATGATGATAAAAATTATTATTTTCATAAATGTTCCTGAAAAAAAGGAGAGCTTCAATTTGGGAATTGGACTCAATTCTAATATATTGTTTAATTTTAAATAGTGTAATTTTTAAATTACTTTACATTTCTAATTCCTTCTTTGAAAAGCATAATTTGATAACTACTATCCTGTATGACTCTTATGTATTATAAGGTTGAATATATTTTGTAGGTTTCTCAATGTTTCAATACTCATTATAAGCAGAATCATGACTGTATAAGGACTATACAGAAAACAAATTATCTAATATCCTTACCTTTCAAGTGATTACATTTTGTTTGAGAGCAAAACAACTTTAATATAGAGCATACTCTATAAGTTATAGAGATTCTTATAGTCTCTTTTCAGCTAAAACTATGCCTTTAGTATTCTATTTACTAGAACAAAGGTAAAAATTACTTTGTTCATTAACTGATGTGAATGTGTTTGCTCAGTAAAGCCAAGGAGAAGGAAAAGCAAATGAGTTATAAATACAAAGATTGAGAAATAGGTAAATAAGTAAATAGATATATGCTAGAAATGCAAACAAATACAAAGATTTGAGCTGTGTTACATTATTGACTTTGTTTAAATAGAAGAAATAATATATTTACTATAGTAATATCCACATCTATGATATATTTAATTCAGTCACCAGTTTGCATTTTGTTTTTTGGTTTGCTAAAAAGAGAGAAAAGAAGTTCTGTAGTCTCTGGACAGAAATATTAGGGACATGACACCAATCAACCAAATTTTTTTCTAATCCTGAACTACAATTGGAGAGTAAGGACTTATCTAAGTGGACTATTCATAGAACTCAATAAATGACCATGTGTAAACTCAAAATAATCGTGAAAATATTCTAAAAAGAAAACTTAAGATCAAGCAATAGAATAAGGCACATTCAGAAAGAAATCTATAATTGAAATATAAAATAAAATGTTACTTGCAAATACTTATTAATATAAATCTTGGGGAGTTCCCTGGTGGTGTAGTGGCTTAAGGCTTCAGCGCTGGCGCTGTCAGCGCTGCGGCCTGGGTTCGATTCCCAGTCAGGGAGCTACCCACATACCAAAAAGCAAAACAAAAAAAAAAATCTTTATGTAACCACTTAAGCTATGATTCTATAAATGTAAATGTCCTATACACAAAAGCAGTTGACTGATATTAACATTTTATCATCATCATAGTTTCACCTGTCATACAAGTACTCAATTTTACCCTTATCTAAGAAGTGCCTTTGTAAATGGATTTTTAATAAATTCAGAAATAGTAACACAAAATAATTACCCAAGTTCATTAAGGACAGTCATTCCAAGAACATGAATGCTTGGAAAAGAATGAGAGCTTTGTAATGGCAGCTCAGATCCTTGAAATGATTTGTTTTCTTGAATTTTCTCTGTTGGAACTTGTACAGTTGAACACATGTAGTTGATCATTCCTAGTATTTGCATGAATGTGTATGTGCTTGTGAGTGGCCACTATGTGTGAAGTCTAAAGGGACTGCTCCATGTTAATGAGAAACCAAGGAATTCCTCTAGCAGCATCTGGCGTAAGTGTGAATCACATAATTTAAAGCTGTCTTACATGCCTGGTATTAAATTTTAGGTCTTTTTTCTTCAAAAGCACTTTAATCACTATAATATTAAAAGAAGAACAGTGTTTTCCCTTGTGTTTCAAGTGGCAATTATAGATTGGGAATACCACCACCCCATGTATTCTGAAGGTACAGAATGAACATCACAAGCACATAGTGCTGCTTTCAGAAACACTTGAAAAAGCAGACATCCCACAGCCAGGTGCACCCCAATCTGACAGCCTCTCATGTGTACAGGTCTGCAATCTGTAGGCAAAATGATTGGTCATCCAAATTTGCTCTAATGTTGAACCTTTTGATGATGCCTCATCAGACTCAACAGTCTTTTGATTTTACAACATTCTTTGTAAAGATTATAATATAGATGCTCCAACAAAGCTTTAAAAATATATTGCCAGCAATTCTCATGACAAAAGCCAAGATTAATAATGTGAAATCAGAATAAAAATTGCTTTTATCTGAATTAAATAAAAATAAATTACAGTCTATTTTAATGTTGCCATGAAGTTAAACTCATACTAAGCCTTTATTTGGACAATTCAGTGATTTTTAAATCAGATTCTTACATAAGTGAAGAACTTCACAACATTGAAGACATTTTGAGAGAAAAGCAAGTTAGCAATTAATTTTAAAAAAATAAATTATTTAAATTGTCTTTCTTCTTATACCCCAAATCTTAAAAGAAATGATTTCCATTTTTTAAAAATCATCTATTTTTGGTTAAGATATTAAAGAAATGCCAAGCTATGAATAGATTTAAAAAATAGCAATAAGATGGGTATCTAAAATGTATACTTGTATACCTGTCATATCAAATCAATATGCAAACTAGAAAACTAATGATATGGCTAGGAATTAGGAGGTCTCATTTTTAAAAAGTACATTATTTTACCAGAATTATGGCGTGGCATGAAGACCTGAAGAACTTTGAAAATACTGTTTAATCTCAGATAACAAAAATAATACAGAAATTTAGCAGTGATGTGATTTACGAGGGCTGTCTGGAAAAAATCCAGCCATAAATCCCGCTATTTTTCACATGACATTGCTAGATAACTTTAGTATATCCATATTTTTATAGATAATATAATGAGTTATAACACAAAATTTTATTTTTTAATTAAACTTGCAAAAAAGTTTTAAATGGAGATTAAACTGATCATTGACAATTACATTAAAATGTTTTCAGGCTGAACTTTCATGACTCAAGTATCTCCAAGAATTTTACTACTTACTAGCTTTATTTTTAATCAAGCCTCCTTGTAGCACAGATTGGTTTGAGAATGAACCTTCTGTGTTTATTCAAAAGAGGGTAAGCACAGAAACATGAATCTTCCTCCTAATAGGTACTCCCTCTGAAAAATAATAATAAGCATCTGAACAGAAAGACCATCTCAGCTGTCATAACCCCAAACAGACTTTCTGGTTTGACTATTTTAGTATGATATACAAGTCCTCTTCAAGAACTAGCGCTAACATAGATACACCACTAATAGATAGCACCAAGTCATTTTATTGTCCAGGAATAATCTCAGTACACGGAAAACTTAGGAAAATTAAGAATTTTCTTAAAACATCTAATTAGTACTCAAAATTAAATAACGCTAAGTTATATATAAGTATTTTATTGAAATGTTTCTTTTTATCCCAAAACAGAACTACCAGATAATTCTCATGCTGAAACTAAGGAGAATGTCCTGCAACACGTTTATTTGTATTAGAAGTATAAGAGATTAATTCCCAAAGAAATGGAATATATTACAGGCCCATTAGAGCAACAAATGGTAAGGTCAAATATTACAACAATTTTTTTATTGTTAAACTTGTTGGGGTTACATTGATCAGCAAAAATTACATAGGTTCCTGGTGTACAACTCACAATACATCATCCATGTACAGTATTGATAAATCTAGATATATTGACATTTTGAACCAAGGAGGGTCAGTTCATCTTGCTCCTGCAGCATAAATGAGAATTCAGAGCACTGAGGCTAAAGGCTTATTTATGCTTCCTCTTTCAAAGAAAGAACATATTAACCAGAAAACTTCTTTAAAAACAAGAACTTCTCTAATTTTTCTTTTGATTCATATTCAACAGAAAAAGATATGAAAATAAATACATTCACATTCAGTGAACTTTACTTCAAATTTTGGCAGCCAAAAGCGACTAACTCACATTCCCTTTTTGCGCTGGTTTTACTTTTCCTAATAAGATTTTTCTTTTGTTTTGTACTTGTTTTTGGTTTTGTTTCATGACAGTAATTAAACTAAGCAGAGGTGAAACAAAAGATGTTCTCAGGGAAATAATTCCCAAGAAATAAATCCTATAAATTAATCATAGATGCTTAGTGCTCTCAGTTTAAGAAAAAAAAAGTTCAAATATTTTCAATTTTGAGTATTTATTTAACACTACCTCTGATGATTACATTTCCTTTTAAATATATACAGTTATAATTAATGTATGAAATTGTAAATCTATAAATTCATACATAGCAGATATAAGATTAACCATTTTAAATGGTTTAGGGGATATATTTAAAATATTATTATAGAATGGTCCAAATGTAGATATTCAAGGTGCAGTTAGGAAATTAATTTTTTCCTCCTCAAAGTGAAGCACACTTTGAGCTAAACTATAGTTCTACAATTATCTTAAAGGCAGGTACCTTTCTGTTTTATGAAAACTGTTTTACTTTATTAGAGCTAATGGAAAAAAATCCTTTGCAATAATAAATACAATTCTTCCTGTTTTAAATACTAAATTTAGGAATTATTTTTAAAAATTTGAACTCAATCTTTCTTAAATAAAAATCATGTCTCTATTACTACAACAGCTATTTGTATTCTATTTTGGTAAAAAATTTTTTTAAAGCAGTTTGAAAAATATATTCATTTACAATATTTTTGTAAGGTCTTGTGATTTTGAAATGTGGCATATTATTCAGCTTTGGGTCTTTGATGTGTGTTTTCCACTCAATCCATGCTCCAACAATTCTGTCATACAGAGAACTGAAAATTAAGTTATTCTCACCAGCAATACTCCCCCACAAAGAATCTATCAAACCATAGATATAAACCTCAGAACAATTCCTGCCAGGTTTCTCATGCAAATGCTGCAGAAAAACTTACAAGAGCACTTTAAGATATTGAGAACCCCCTTCAATACAACCCAGTATAATAACTTTTACTTGCTAATTTCTATGGGTCAGTTGCAAAGGAATAGACCTGTCAATCAGTTTCAGATGTAGCAGAATTTGTCTGTCTACAAACAGGGATACTTTGTCGTTGCCATAGAGACTAATCCTCCACTTTCCTTCTGTTGACACAGCTAGTCACAGTCTAAACTACCTGATCACACTTTTAATAGGCAGCTGACTGGAGTACCATAAAATGCTCAAATCAAGTTTGCAACATTTGAGGCACAGACTGTTGCTTTTTTAAAAAATATAATTTAAACCTTGTCATATATTAAGAGTCCTATTTGTTCCTTTACCTAGCAAGAGTGTAGAGAATAGTTAACTATTGCTTTAATTTCAAGTTAAAGACTAAATTCCAACAAAATGCACAAAACAAATAGGAAAAACATGTATTTTATAAGGGTTAGAATATTTTTCACTACATTTTCACAGTAAAATAGATTTTTTTTATTCTTCTATTAGGTGTTTCAAATATATGTCCATATTATCCGGCTGTTCAACAACCTCAGACATTAAAATGAAGACCTTGAGTCTTTGAAATTATCATCAGGAATATATTCACATTTTAAAAATTCAAAATTGACCAATGTGTCAATTTTATTAAAATTTTCAGATTTATCTAAGTCAGAATAACAATAGCATATGTTTTGTTTTTAACTAATTTAACAATATTCTTTAGTCAGTTTTATTAATTCCAAAATGTTTAACATTTTTAATGAATAATTTATTTTATTTTTAGACATTGTAAACAGTTCATCCTTAGTTTTCAGTCAATTGTAGCTTCATTTCTAAGTTATTTAAAACAGATGTCCATACCTCCATAAAAATCTTCCTTGGCAATTTTAACATGTTGCTTATAACTTTGTTTCCTGTGAAGCATTAATTTCTTTGAAAGTCATGTTATAAAGTTCCACTTAAGATTTCCAAAGGTTATTGAACTACAACAGCATGCCTTTTCAACATGTCTAATGAAAAGTTTGTAGTGACTCCTTCAATTAAGAAGGAAAATTGATGTGTATCATTAATTATGTCAGTACAAATCATAAATCATCACTGAGTGCTACAATTAATTATTTTTAAATCATGTGAAGAAAAAATGACAGACACAAGATAATTCCATAGGCTCTTCAGATGCGAGGAGTGTGGGAGAAAAAATATGAAGAAGAAAGGATACTACAAATTAAAAGCAATTCATAAACAAATAGCCACCTTATTTTTTTTCCTATAGATCGGCATGAAAAATTACATTGGGACTACTTAAAACACGAACATTACATGTCTTCGTTAATCCAGTAATGCTTGAGTTTCAAGAGTTGATTATTTATCCCTTTTGTTATTTCACATCACACTGGTACAAAGTGAAACAAAAATTCTCAGTCCAGATGTAATTTTTTTTTTTGTAGAGTAACTGAGAAATGGTTGAGCATGTGTTTCATTTAGATGGTAAAATGCTTTTTAAAGCAACTTTTGTCCTTGGTCTATAATTCAAAAACATCTGTTTTCTTAAATACACACACAACTTGTTGAAAAGTTTTTTAATTTTAAAATTATTTTTAAAAATATAAACTGAATTGCTAATTTTCAAAGTTCTTGGTTTACCAAAGTAAGTAACCAGTTTTTATATAATATACAACTTAATTGATTCCACTGTAAATCCCTTTGATTATCTGACTTCACATGTTCAAAGATCTCTCTCATAGGATATCATAAATTGCTCATTTTATAAACTTTTATTTGCCTATATTAAAACAAAAGAAGACAATATGCTGAGATGGAAATTACAGCTATAACATACCGTAAACTATTGTTTTTAAAGTCTCATCATAATTTAAAGATTTCAATTAATTGTTATTTAACTTTAATGTTAAAATGTTAAATAGTATAATTGGAGGTAGTTCTTAATACTCAATAATCACCCATATTCATTCTCTCTGTCTCTTTCTCTCTCTCTCTCTCTCTCTCACACACACACACACACACAAAACCTCATTCTGTCCTATCAGCTATTTCATAACTTCAAGTATCACCTGTAGCATTCACCTCACAAACATGTAGCTACAACACAAAGCTCTCTCCAAAGCTCTAGTTTCAATTTCCTACTTCCTCCTGGGAAAAAAATCTGGGTGCTCTACAGAACTCCAAATATAATGTATGACAAGAACTTGCTGTCTTTCCAAGGTTAGTTTTCTTCTTGTATCTCCAGTTGTAAGAGTGGTACCAACAGCCTTCTTGTGACAGGCTCAAAACCTTGACTTTGAACAGAGCCTTCCCTTTTTTCTATCTACATAACATGCAGTCCTTGTCAAGTTTGGTTACATGCCAATTCACTCCCAAAATTTCTATCCTTATCCAGTCCATTATTCTCTAACCTCCAACTAAAATATTTTTAAGTGGTGGCAAGGAAATAAATCAAAGGAAAAAAATAATGAATGATGTCTGAGCTCCTCAGTCAGATATTTCTATATCCTACATGCTCACGTATGACCACAACATTTTCTAATATGATTTTCATGCCCCACTGCCTACATAAAAAGTATAATATAGTAAAAATAGTATGATGGGGGAGTTACACAAACAGGAAATCAGAGATTTTTGTTGATTTTATTCATTCATGTAATCCTAGGCCTACAATATCAGAGTGCTAAAAAAAATACCTGCTTGGTAATTGAAATGAGACATTTGATTTGGATTCCAGGCCATTAATTATATTGAGAGTATATATTATATGGATGTGTGTGTGTGTGTGTGTGTGTGTGTGTATCTGTGTGTGTCCGTGTGTGTGTGCGCACGTACATACGAGGGCTATCTGGAAAAAATCCAGCCATAAATGCCTCTATTTTTCATTTTATAGCTGGACACTTTCTAGATAGCCCTCATCTGTACTCTATATCCAAATGCTTATATATGTGTATATATATAAGCAATGAACAATTAAAATGTGAAATTCAAAACACAATACCATTGCATTAGCACCAAAAGAATTTTTAAAAAAACTTAGATATAAATCTAACAGAGTATGACAAGATATATAAAAGAAAAACAACAAATGCTAATGAAAGAAACCAAGAAAATATTTTTAAATTAAATTTATTGGGGTGACACTGCTTAATAAAATTATATAAGTTTCAAAGAAAATTTTAATAAATCAAGAGACAGGCTAGGTTCAATAATAATTGACATTATTATTAGGATGTCAATTATTTTCAACTTGATCTGCAGGCTCAACACAATCCCAAACAAAATCCCAGCAATTTATAACATGGATAGCTACAAAATGATTCTAAAGTGTCTATGAAAAAGCAAAAGACATTATCTTACCTGACATAATAGTTAAGAGGAACAAAGATGAAAGACTCACTCTACCAATTTTAAGACTTACTAAGCTATGATAATAAAGACATATGGTGCTGACAAAACATTAAACAGAGAAACAAACAATAGATAACACAAAAATAGACCAACACAAATATAGTCAACTGATCTTTGACAAAGAAACAAATGTAATTCAATGGAGAAAAGGTAGTCTCTTCAATAAATGGTGCTGGAAAAACTGGATGTTCAAATACAAAAAATAAATAAACAACAAACCTAGACAAAGATCTTATATCTTTAAAAAAAATTAATCAGAAGTACTATAGAACTTGAAATGTAAATTATAAAACTTCTTGGGCATAGAAAGCAATCCATGTGAGCTTATTTCATAATTAGTTATTAGATATAACAACAAAAACATAATCTGTGACAAAAAAATTGATGTTTAATTTTATTATTTTAAAAGCTTCTGTTCTGCAAAAGACATTAAGAGAATGAAAAGAAAAATTAAAAACCTAGGAGAGTATTTTTAAAACATCTGATAAAGTACTTGAAATCAAAATATAAAGAGATCTATTAAAACAAGGAAACAACCTATTCAAAAATAGTCACAAGATCTAAACAGACATACTTCTCACCAAAGAAGACATACATATGACAAATAAACATATGAAAATATGCTCAACATAATGCCAATTAGGACACTGCAAATTAAAATAATAACATGCCATTACACACTTATCAAAATGCCTAAATTCCAAAAATCTGACTATACCATTGGCTGATGAGGAATATAATGGTACTCTCACTCAGTTAGAATGCATAATGGTAAACAGCTTGGCAGTCACTTAGAAAGCTAAAAATAATTTTATCATATAATCTAGCAATTACAGTCTTACAATTTATGTAACTAATTTAAAATTCTACATCCACACCAAAAGATATAGGTGGATCTTAAACACATATTGCTAAATGAAAGAGGTCATTTTGATTTCAATTATATGAATTTCTGGAATAAGAAAACAATAGAATCAATAAAGAAATCAGTGATTTCATGGTTTGAGGAGGGGAGAGTTTAATAGGTGAAGTACAAGGGACTGTTTTAGAGAAGTGAAACTATTTTGTACGATTCTATAATGGCAGATACATAACACTACACATTTTTCAAAACTTAGAGTAAACATACCACAAAGAACAAACCCTAATGTATACAATTAAAATTAAAAAAAAAAAAATTTAAGAGGTCAGGGAATTAAATGTAAACTG
Source organism: Lyroderma lyra (assembly GCA_004026885.1). Taxonomy (NCBI): domain Eukaryota; kingdom Metazoa; phylum Chordata; class Mammalia; order Chiroptera; family Megadermatidae; genus Lyroderma; species Lyroderma lyra. The sequence goes on from PVJL010008716.1 coordinate 42,092, forward strand.
TATAATACAAAAAGATCTAATTGTATCTAAATGTATATAACCACCTCATTTTGGAAATAAGCAGAGTCTATGAGATTATAGAAACTGCACATAAGTATTGTATTCTAGTTGATAAGGTTCTTTCAAAGAGGTATGTGTTTACAATTCTGATATCTTGATACATGTATATTGGATTTAAACAATTGAATAAATGGAAGGTAGACAGTGACAGGTAACAGATAAGGGTAGGAGACTAAAATGATCCAAAATGAACTATTTAGTAATAGATTAGAATTGCAGGCATCAGTATGAACTCATATTTAGCTAAATATAAATATAGATGTCTACATTTAGACACATTAATAGATATGTATATATACGAGTATGGTTAGTACACATACATATTCCCTTGCTTTGTCAACTAAGAGGACCTAGAAGCAAGAAAATCAAGTAAATAAGTAGAATACATAGTACTCAGAACTAATTTGTAATACAATCCCTTCAATAAAAGAAACCAGGGATCCTTGGGAAAATGGCTATTTCTAGGCCTTAGCAAGAAATGTACAAGATAAGCCTCAAGCTCCCAATGGTCAACCTGAAAAATTTTGAACACCATAATAAACAAATGAATACTGAATTATAACAAAGTATAAAATTTGAGATCTGACCATTAAGTTCATGAACTTGCTACTGTGAGCTAACGTTGGCAGCACTGTACAAGCAACTTGGTAAGGTTTCATAACTTTGGTATATCTCTTTCTCACAGCTGTGTTCATGCTGGCATGTAGCAGTGTTTTGCTGAGTGGCATTCATTATTGTTGTGTGATTTTATGTGCCATCGCTAGAATGTTGGAGCTTGAATTAGAGCAATGAACGAACATTACATTTCTTGTTAAACTTAGCAAGTGTAGAAGTGAAATCAGGGACATGTTAGTCCAAGTTTATGGGGATAATGCCATAAAGAAAATGGCAGTGTACAAATGGATTACACGTTTTTTTGAGGGGAGAGAAATTGTCACTGACAAAGAGTGGTCAGGGCAGCCAGTAATAAGAACTGTCAAAAACTTTGCAACTTTGCAAAAATTCATCGAATTGTGCATCAAAATCGTTAGCTGACTGTGAGAAGCATAGCGGACCAAGTTAACATTGATAGAACACTTAGGAGAATCTTAGCTGAAAATCTAGGCATGAGAAAGGTGTGCACAAAAATGGTCCCAAAAGAGCTCACCAATGAACAAAAGCAAAGGAGAATCGAAATTTGCCAAGACTTTTTGGAGAGGCAAGACAATATTTTGGGCCATGTTATCACAGATGATGAAACATGGGTGTACCAATACGATCCTGAAACAAAGAATCAAAGTATACAGTGTAAGTCAGCCAATTCTCCATAATCAAAAATGTTCCATCAGTCCAAATCAAAAGTCAAAATGATGTTGCTAACCTTTTTTGATATCAGAAAGATTGTTTATTACTAAATTGTACCAACTGGACAGGCAAGCAAGTTTACTATGTGGAAGTACAGAAAAGGCTTCATGAAAGTATTACGTGAAATGACCTGAACTTTTTGCCAACAACTCATGTCCCTTGTATCACAACAATGCACCAGCTCACACAGCACTGTCTGTGAGGGAGTTATCAGCCAGTAAACAAATACCTGTGTTGGAACACCCTCCCTACTCACATGATCTGGACACCAATGACTTTTTGTCTTTACCCCAAGATAAAAGAAACGCTGAAAGGAAGACATTTTGATGACATTCAGGACTTCAATGGTCATACAACAATAGCTCTGATGGCCATTCCAGAAAAAGAGTTCTAAAATTGCTTTGAAATGTGGATGAGGCACTGGTATTGGTAAACAGCTTCCCAAGAGGAACACTTCGAAGGTGACTATCGTGATATTCAGCAATAAGACATGTAGCACTTTTTCTAGGATAAGTTCACAAACTCAATTATTAGACCTCGTAAATACACTGACATAAATAAATGATTCAATTAATAAATACGGGAGACTAGACAAATCTCCCATGCAAAGAAATCCAAATAATTTATGTAGATACTTCACCCTCAAAAAGGTAAAACATCATATAGCGGAAGTGTCTTCTCTTCTGGCCTCTTTGTTCTCAGCTGCAGAAGCTCAATGATGAAGGGAACGTCATCATTAGGAAAGCATTGTAGTAAGATGTACACGTTATACCACTGTTGTAGCTCTAAGGCCTACCACCTCCATAAGTCTACCCATAGTAAATGTGTCCATCCTGTGAAACTGAAGAGAAAGTATAAGTGGAGTGCTAAGGCTAAAAGACGAACCATCACCGGGACTGGTCGAATCGGACACCTAAAAATTGTATACCGCAAATTCAGGCGTGGGATCTGTGAAGGAACAATACCTAAATCCAAGAGGGCAGCTGTTGCAACATCTAGTTCATCTTAAGGATTTCAACGATTAATTATGCAATAAATTTCCCTGGTTATACAAAAAAAAAAAAAGTGCAACATAACTCCCTATTCCTTAAGTCTTGCCTGTACATAGTAATTTCTTTCTAAACAGTACAGTATAAGAAAACATAGTCACTTTACAGTGGAGAATTCTACCACCACCTTAGTCAGGTGACTGAGGTTAATTTCAACAATAACAACTCATGTTGCTAGCATGTACTCTTCATGTAATATGAAAAAAATGGCACTTTACCTCTTTGATCTGCCTTGCCAAAATGCATAACCCCTGTTTAAATTATGAAAAAATACCAGTAAATTATCAGTTGAAGGCCATTATACAAATATCTAACCAGCACTCCTCAAAACTGTCAAAGTCATCAAAAACTAGAAAGGCCTGAGAAACTGTCATAGCCAAGAGAAGCCTAAGGAGGCATAATGACTAAATATAATGTGGTGTCCTAGATGAGATTCTGGAACAGAGAAAAATAAATCTCAACAAAATAGTGCACTTTAGTTAAGAATAATGTATCAATATTGCCTCATTAATTATAATAAATGTACCATGCTAATGTAAGAAGTTAATAATAGGAAAACCTGGATACCAGATATATGGGAATTCTCCGTAGTATCTTCATAATCTTTCAATAAATCTAAAACTGTTCCAAAATATTAATAAAAAGATTATTCAAAAAATGGTAGGCTTAGAAATAGATAAACATATGTCCTAAACTCTGTCAAGAAGCACATTTTCTTAAGAGTGCTCTGCCAAACAATGGGAGCAAGCCCAGCCCAGGAAAAATTAGTTGACGGCCCTGCCACGACATCCTATTGTCCCAACTGGCTTCAAAGTTGGGGTTCTTAAACAAAGAAAGAAAAAGTCAGATCACAGAGGCCTGCCCCAATTTTTATCAAGTTTAAGGCTACATTTAGATAAGATCTTTAACTGTGTTGTTTCACAGGTAGGAACAGACTGTATTCCTACTGAGGTTCACATGGAACTGAAATATTAAACAAATAAGCTGGCAGAAAACTCCTTGTAACCGCACACTCTGCGAAAGAATCCCCAGACCTGCAGAACTGCACCACAGGAAGTGGGAGGAAAGGTGCACAATCACCAAGCAGGTGCGCTCTCTAAAACCCAGGATCTTTGTCTCCAGTAGTAACAGGTAAGTGAAAGCTAAATGTTCACTTTCTTCAACCTTGCAAAACTGAGACCAAATTCCTCCAGGCATGGGTTTTATTACGTACCTTATTATACAACCTTTTCTGTACAGGCAATGAGGTTTCAGTTTCGTTTCCTTTTAGGTGCTCTAACCATGCCATGCATGGAAAGATCATCAGTGACAAATGAACAGATATTCTAACAGCAGGATTTAGCTATACTTAGTTAAATTAAGTCAATGAGACCCTCCATTGTGCATCTAAACACAGCACTACACAGAATCTTAGGCCTAGAGTGCCATTCCAAAGGGAAATGAAAACAAAATAGAAAGGAAAGTCTACTGAAGTAATTAGATTCTTAGACCCTGTTCATACAAGGGCAGAGGTGAGTGTATAACATTTCTAGACAGTTCACATATCTTAAACATCATTTATTTCACAAATGAGTAATCATTTCTAAAGTCAATTATCTTATAATAATACCTTTGTTGGTGGTGAGATAAAAATAATTGAAGGATTTATCGTAGCTATAGAGGTAGGGATGAGTTCTAGTGGATACATTGCCAACTGAAGTGTTTCAAATGTCAACAAATACTCATAAGACACATATTAAAACTCACATAAGATATACAAGGGCTATTCAGAAAATTTTCAGCTATAAATGCCTCTATTTTTCATATTACATGGCAGAATATTTTCTGTATAGCCATGGTATAACATCATGCTTTAAATAAAGTATTTTCAATCAAATTGCAGATCTGATTTCTTTCCACCATTGTGTATTGGGCATTATAGGGAACAGGTAGATTTCGGTTATGTTTTGGTTTTAGGTAGCTTAATCATGGGAAACCACATCCTGAACAGTAAACAGAACCTTTCATTCCCTAGAAATTCTAGACTTTGGGCTGGATTCTACAAGGAAATGAGACACAGAGACTGTTTCCTTTTGAGAAAAGGGGAAATTCTCTAGTCCTGCCTTTGTGCATTTCCTGAACAGGAAAATAACACTAAAGTCTGGATTCTGTCTTATATACCAAAGTTCTACAGCCAACAAGTTGAATGACAAGGATATACTCAAAAGATTTAATCAATTGTCTCTAAATTCTCCAGGTAGCAGTAAAAAGACAAAGGAGTCTAAAGAACACACACACACACACACACACACACACACACACACACACTATAGCTTTAAAAACTATTAAAATAGGGCTGATAGCAATACACACTAATGCCAATATAACAGTTATACAATGCCAGGTAAACAACAAACCACTTATATCAACTTATAAAATATCTTTATTGGACAAATAATTTTAAAAAGGAGGATGGGTGATTTGCTACCTCACCTCTTTCCAGTCTTAATTCAAATGACATCATCTCATTTAGTCCCTCCTTAGCCAGCATATCTAAAAGTGACCATCACCAATATTCATTCCTTCTGCCTCTTTTCTTCATTATTTTCTGAGTACTCATTACTACATGTCATACTATATATTTTACTTATCAACCCTGTTTATTGTTATAAAAATTGTTGAGAGCAGTACTTTTTGTTTATTTGGTTTACTTGTTATATTTCCAGGGCTAGATAAGTGCCTAAAACATTGTAGTAACTGCTCAGTAGTTTAATTAATTAATTAAAATTAACAATGCTTTTCTTTTTTTTTTTTTTTGCTTTTTTGTATGTGGGTAGCTCCCTGACTGGGAATCGAACCCAGGCCGCAGCACCGACAGCGCCAGCGCCGAAGCCTTAAGCCACTACACCACCAGGGAACTCCCAACAATGCTTTTCTCTTGGTGAAATAATAGATCAGCACTGTGATATGTTGCTTGTTTATTTTAGTAATAAAATTTTAAAAATAATGTTAGGATATTTTAAATAAAAAATAACTTGAAAACGTATCCAAAGGACAAATGGTGATAGACAAAAAAATAAACAAGGTCTAGGCAAGTATGCTCAGGTATGAAAGTGATGACGTTCACTGTAGAGTCATTACTTTTTCTACATTTATCTTGAAAACATAATATGACTCAAACCAAATTAGTTTGCTAGTGTACCTTTTACACTCAAATTTCGTTTTTTAGTTTTTTGAAAGAAAATCAAAATAAACTTCAAATTAACATATAGCAGTCTATAATGAATTTTCTTCCATTATATAGAAGCAGATTAACAAAAATTTACTAATGCTTTTTCATTTAGCTATTCTCTAAGAAGATACAAACTCAAACCTGAGTGATCACAGAAAATACATTTTCAAAAAATTAAGTAAATAAACTACGATTATGACCAAAGGCCTACATAAGCAAATATGTTCCAAACCAAGAAACAGAAAAATTCTTTAAAACCTGTTTCCAAGTAACATTTTCACTACTCTACACAGAATTAGAAAACATAAACATAAACTCTTGAAATAAAATTCATCTTGATCATAAAAAGTGAGAAGAAGGTAGTATAATGTGACTAAGAATGGAATTATTTTGAAATTATATCTTGAGTTTGTAACTTATTAGATTTGTGTTTTCGGTAAAGTTACATAACATATTTGAGCTAGAGCCTCAGTTTATTCCTCTGCATATGAGGTGAAGAGTTTGGGTATAATACTTTCCTCTCCAGGTTACTGTAAACACTCATGGTACAATGCCCATGAAACACTTGGCATATATCTGTATATGTTATTTCCTTAATAAACTGTTGATCTATTTAAGCAATGTGCAGCTAAACCACAGATTCTCATGTTAATGCACATCCTTTGCTATCCTGAAGACATAGGAAGTACTAGAGTTTTAGTCAAAAGATTTCCATATTGGTGAACTTCATTGTATCAATCAGATTACTTATGAAAACTTGTTTTAGCATATCTATAATAAATGAAAATGTTCCATTAATACCCAGTGGTACATTACCAAGGGAAGAATAAAGAAGTTCTAACGAAGATATATACAAACACATAGAATACAATAAATTATAAATTACATAGAAAAAATTGTTGGTATCAGTAAAACATATATAGAGACCCTTATAATGAGTCAAAGTACAAATACTAGTATGGAGAACGATATTAGTAGAGGTCTATTTTTCTTGGAGAGATCCAGATAAAGATTTCCTATAAGTTATCTGACCCTTCAGATGCAATCTAGGGTTCTCCATCAAAGTTTTAATTCATGTATTTTCATTCTGGTTCTTGAAAGATGTCTAATATTATAATTTTATCCTAGAAGATTTAATCCCTAACTAAATAATCTATTTTTGTAGGTGAAATTCCACAGAGCAATTATGATATACCATTTGGTCATGTAAGACTGGGCTCATTAAAAGAAGTATTAATGTTTTGATTTTGTTTTTTTTATTTCTTTTCAAAGCTTTAAAATACAGAGCCCAGTCTGCACTATTCTGCAAGTATTAAACCTTTATAATAGGGATGTTTCTGCTTTTTTTTCCACCAGCCTTTACTTATACAACAAAATTGGCTGATTAGAGATATTCTTCCTTCTAGCTCTAAAATCCTTTATATTCTTTCTTACAGAGAGAAAGTGTTCATTGTGCCAGTTGTAACTTGCAAAAGGAAAAACACAGAATTCTTAGATCAAAGGCTACTGATCACAATTCCATAATCAATGTCACATTTCTCACCCTGTGCACCAAAAAACACTGGTTAATTTGCAAGCAAGCAGACCAGTCCCTAGGACTAAGCTATGATCACCATCAAAACTGGTGTTTTGCATCAAAAGTAATTCACAAAGGATCCCTCAGTACTGGCAAACAACCAACTCACCTTGGACAAGCACTGTTAATGCCTTAAGGAACACAACATAACTTGTTTAAAAACTATATTCATAGTTTATGATAATAAATTTCATTAAAGCCACATACCTTTATAACTAATGTTTTATTTTTCATTAGCAGTAAGCTGTTATTCCTTCAATGAGTGTCTTTTAAAAAATTTTATTTGACTTGTATTTTTAATAATGACTCTAAGGCTCTTGATAAAACTAGTTGGGAATGAAGATCTTTAAAAAAGAAGAGTCTGAATGCCATGCTTGCACATTACAATTGGGGCTCCCTTTGTCTAGTTTGACATTTCAGACCCCTTCAAAGATGCTGAGCGTATACACAAACATCCAATTTCTGAGAATGGTATTTAAATATACTGACTTACCTACTCTTCTTTCCCCTCATGGAGTCACACCCCAGTGGGAGAGATGGATAGCAATTATCTTTAAGTGTGATATGGGCTAAGATGTAGATTGTACATCTGCTATAGGGCCTCCTTCAGTAACTAGGTACTCAAACAGGATGAGAATGCCATTTGAGAGTGAGATTAAGATTTCATTTTGACATATGGACTGCCAAAACACATCTTGAAGGCTATGTCTTCCAAAATCCCAAGACTTTCTACTTAAAGTTCTTTATATTAATAACATGTTGACAGCATCAGATATTTCTTTACATTGAATACCTTATGATAACTTCTTTGCCAGGAACTGCTTCATATTCTTTATTACTTATACGCATGACAATAATATATCCCAGAAGTATGTTCTAAAATAGATACTATAAATTATAAAGAACATTACCTCAGTTTAATTCTAAATAGATAATGTTATTGCCTAATTTAATAATATTTGATAACCGGATTTGAGAATGATGACCATTCTAAAAATGGTCCAAACCAGAAAATAAATGAAATCAAACAGCATAAAATGTAGTAGCTTGAGCACTGGAGAAATGGAAGAATAAGAGTTCTTTGTTTTACTCAGTCACCAGGTTCTTTTTCTCAGGGGAGACCTCGAAATGATATGTTCTTAAAGTTCTATTTTTTATTCTTCTCTAAGTATCAGATATCATTGCTTACATTATGAGATAAAACTTTTCCCCTAATAGGAGCCACAGTTAATTATTGTATAACAGACTAATCTGCTGGTAAAAAATTCCTTTGAGTCAATGTATTAGAGTCACAATTTTAATTACTGCATGAGCTCTAACCTATTTATTGAACTCACCTGGGGATAATAGTGAAGCAACTCATCAGTCTGTGTTTATACCCAACTACATCATTTATATACCCAAGCAGACAGTATTTTTTTACAACAAACTTTATAGTAAAATTGAAAAAAGAAAAAAAACACAAGGAAAATGTGAAAGCAATCCAAGATATTTAAAAAATATTTGGTTATTTAACCATCTCATTTTATCATTACTAATTTTATAACTAGGATAGCATGTGAAAGAAAATCATGATTGTAAATGTTAATTCTTAAACACAGCTATATTGTTGATTAAAGTTGCCATTGTGTGTGTATATTTTCACATAAAAGATGTGCAATGTAAATAAATGGAAAGTATCTCATAGTGTTGCCTGCTAGATGGATGTACTGATAATCTGAGTTAGTACACTTACCCTGCATTCAGCAGCTCTGGGTAAACTGTGATGTTTAGGAATGCTACTTTGAAAGGTGGAGCAAGAGATCTGCCCTTGCATACAGAACAGTACATGCCTAAACAACTGGATGATAATTATCCATTCCAATTGCCATTCTTTATATTTAAAAAAGCTAGTAATTGTAGAAAAATTATATACACACATGGAGTGTACTAGGAGAAATGACCAAGGACCATAAATATTACTAAGTAGACAGACCACCCCAGTGTCATGAATTATAGATAAATACAGTGAAAGCTTAGAATCGGAAATCAAGTCTGCCCATATAAAAAAACATTTAACAATTTTCATTATGCATTTTTACGTCTTGTTACCTACATATTTTATATGAAGCTTAACTTCATTTCTCAATTCCTTAGATTCTAAATGATTTGTTGAGTTGAAGGTGGAGAGCAGGACTAGTAACATTCTATGATAGGTTTCATGCCCATACCTTCCTGGTGTCCTTATTTTATTCTATTACCAGTTTTTCATATCCTCATAGCCCTTTGTTTCCTGTTTATTTTCTTTGCTTATCCTGGTTCTATATCTCAGGCAAAAAGTGTCATTTGTTCATTATTCAGGAAATTAAAAACTTTGAGAGACTCAATAAACACCTGCATATCATAATTAAAATTTGCATTAAAAAATTACAATTTATCCATGTAAAATTATTGTTTTAAAATAAATTTGGAATAAATAAATTTGGGGAAAAAAAGAGAAAAGTGGTTTTAAGCTCTTGAGGTGTTCTAAAAAGATTCTCTAAAGGTCAATATTGACTACATAGTGCACACTGTCATTATTTTCATTTATCTTACTCTATAGTAATTAAGGAGACACATTTTTGTTTTCTTCTTTTAAAGACATTTAAAAGCACCATTCCAGTTTCATAACTAGCATCTTCACACCATTCAAAAGATATACAGTCAATCATAACCCCAAATAGGGAGAAGAGGGTTAGTTTTCAGTAAAGTTTACTGAAAAGCCAACAGATTAGTGTGATTATGGCTAGATCAATGATGCAAAGTTCTGAAAGGTTTTACACAAGCAGCAGTCTTAGGATGTAGTTCTAAGGAGCAGGTAGGTCAGGAAAAACATAAACACAATGCCCAGCACACGTACCTCCCTTTGGATCCATAAAGAATCTGACCAGATTGTCTAAAGGGAAGCCATTCTTGCCACAGGGACAGTGTTGAAGTGTTTCCATTTCCGCTGACTGCATTTCAGCCTTGAGCATGTCAGCTAAGGTTTCCTGCTGGTCAAAGTCACAAAAACTCTGGTCGATATTTTTTATGAGGAATGACAAATATAAAAATATAAATTCTACTATGTCAGATAAACTATATGGGCTTTTATTAGATCCCAAGCAAAGATTTAACAAAGTGTAGTCAATTTCAAAGTCCTGTGCTAATTCAAGGAAACGAATGATTCTTACTAAAAAGATTCATACACCAGGCTGGAGACTATTATGTTTAGGCAACAGAAACATTTAGAGCTGTTCTATTTAGACGTGAACTGTTATAGAGAACTTTTAAAAAGGTTTTGTGACTTATCAGACAAATGAAAACCATGTCAAAGCATTCCTCAGAAAAGATCAATTTTGGATAATTTACCTGTGGCAGAATACTTTTGAAGCTTTTGCTCTCTCAACTTTAAAAAAAAAACACACAAGGACTTTTATTTTTCATATAGAAATAATACAGTTTCATGAGTAACTATCCCTGGCCTCTCCTCCAAACAGTAGAAAGACTCACTCTTCACTTTACCTAGGTGTGTTCTATGCTATCTCCATATAATCTCTAAAAACAGGGACAGGGAGATTTAATCTCACAAAAATTTAAATGAGAACCTACTTAACCTTTTTGAGCATTAAATAAATTACAAACCCCTAGTTTCTGTTAGCATAAATACTATTTTTGCATATGTCTCAAGTGAAGTTCTTACTTGTTTTTTTCCTTCTGAAATCTTTAGAGGTGAGCCAAGAGTGCTTTCATCCTTTTCTTCTTTCTCTTTTCCTTCCTCCTCCTCTCTTTCTCCTCCCTCTTCTTTCACATCTGAATATGGAATTTCAATATTTCTGTTACAATAAAATGATAAATAATTACAATTTATTGTATCTCACCAACATCGTTTTAAAATAATTTCCATTAGGAAGTCACATATAGACACCAAAGAGATTATGAAAGGATTTGCGGTATATTCTGCATGAATTGTAATCACAGCACACGTGACTCTGTGACCTTGACATAGCCACTTCTCTACCCAGTATGATTATGTCTAAAATAGCACAAAAATATCTCGTTCAGTAGCATGCACAGCAGAATAAAAAACATGCATTTGGTAACTCAAAGCAACAAATTCTACTTAAATGTCTTCATTAAATATAATCTTAAAAATATTAGTATTTGCAAACAATTAACTTTATCCTATTTGGCACGTACAAATTGGGCAAAACAAGTTGATACTGCATTATATCAGCCAAAAAAAATTGTACATAGGTACCCCCCAGTGCCAAAATAAATTCCAAGGTTCTGTGTTCAAGATAATAGTGAAATAAAAATGACTTCCATACAAATATCTTTAGTAATAAACAAAAAGGAATTATATGATACATAACCAAAATAGTGTTTAAAGAGAATACTTTTCATAGTAGTTTTCCAAGCTTCAGTAGCTTTCAAAGAAAGATTTTAGGAACTACACATTCTACAGAAAGCATCAAATCAAAAGGATTGACCATTAACTTTAGCAGCATGATTCATTTTTTTCAACTTCTCTTCAGTCTTCCAATACTCCTTTTCAAAAATTGTGAGAACTGTGTGAGACTGTGCATGTATTAAATTACACCATTATATCCTTAGAGGAAACATTTTTTATTATTTAGGCAAGGAATGATCTTTGCTCAACCATGACAGATTCACAACTACCTGATCTAGAATTCTTGGTGTTGAACATAAGCTAGTGAAAACGTTTAGTGATAGAAACAATTACTTATTACAGAATTTCATTGGTGTAATATCCTGGATCAAAAATAACATAAAATGGTGGAGAAGGAAGAAAGACTTTGTAATTTTTTATTTATTAAAATGAAGTCATTCCAGTTATATAAGCACAAAAAAAACTTATTTAAATTTAAGATAAAAATGATTCTCTCATTCGTGGCTAAAATTTTTAAATTTAACTCTAGGTGCATGAATTGAATTGATTTATCTGTCAACATTGCATGTTTTCTCCTCTGGATAATGTAAGTCTACAAAGCAGTTGTCAGGCTGTTGTCAGTAGGCATATGCAATGGATCAGAAGGTAATTAGCTTAAGACTTCTTGTGAAATAATTTATTGGTTTCTTTATGCTCATATGTATCACTATACTCTCATCCAAAGCTTCTGTTTTCTTGTAACAAAGAAATTTTTTAACTATAATGTTTCTTGGTCCCAGAAAGTATTTCATAAATCTTAAAATGTCCTTTTATTATGATTTCTTCTCAGAGCATAGAATTCTAGAAAATTCAACATTGGCAAAAATCAGTGATTAAACCAAAGAATTTTAGAAAAATCATGTATTTTACTAATGAAGACAAAACAATTGAAAAAACAATCATTCCTAAAAAAATAAATAAAATAAATTACTTTTACAGACAGATGTTGAAGTCAGGAAACAATTCATGCTTAGAACTGAAATATTAGTCACAAGACTGTGACCTCTCACTTGCAGTGATAAAATACACAGGTCAGAATTGACAATACATACTCATGGCTGATCATGGCTGCGAGTTATTGATCAAAGGAAAATAAAAGTACTTTCCAGAAAAACAAAACAAAAACAAAAAACACTGCTCTGAATTACAAATATCCATTCTCTTGAGACTTAGCAACACTCTGGGTTTCTCCCTCCGGAACTAGAAGCAAGAAGTGAGTTCAGCCAGTATTTAATATCAAGTAAATGTGGTGTTTAATCAATAGGCTTCTGCTTTGTTCCTCAATGTGGAAAGCAGTGTCTATTCATTCAGCAAAGGTTAATGCCAAGGGTCAAGTGTTTTCACACTCTCGGTAGGATCCACAACATTGCAGTAGTTCAGATGTCTTAAACAATGATGACCCAGTTGGACTGATTTATTGCCACTCGAAGGCCCTGCTTAATACCAAAGTGCTCTCTTATGATAATACCTCAGAAAATAGCACTGATAAAAGAGGAGGCAATAATTACCTACATTTTGAGGTAATGTCTTCATTTCTAACATCCTATAAAGATGTAAGATTCATTTTAAATGATCTGCTTCTTGTATGAGCAAGCCATTTAAATGAGATATTAGCATATTTTCTTAAGAAATGCACCACAGAAGAATTCAGTAATCTATGATACAAATGGAAATTTTAAGTAATAGATGATTTAACATATGTTTTAGATAATCTTTTTTTAATATTTATTTACTGCAGTATTTTTCATATGGGACAAGCTAAGGGAAAATGTATTTGCATATAGAAGAGAAAATATTACTTAATATAGTCAACTATAGTAAACAAGAAAGACACAGTTTGCAATTTGATTTCTTTCTTTTTGACCAATTCAAGCATGAAGCAGGCAGACTGAACAGACATGCCTATATATTCTTTCTAATGTGGTTCACTTAAAGCAGCATTAGTCGAGGTCATTGTTTTAAACCAGAACACATCTCATTACATCAATCTTTCAAGTGTTAGCATCCATGATTATTATTCCTCAATATCTCATTCCAGATGTGTTTTATATAATGAAAGAGGCTCAAATTTTACCAGGAAAACAGTATAAGAAGAATTAATTAGAAAGCTTATCAAAGGCAAGTCATTTTGAACCCAGCTTTCACTAATTCTGTGGATGATGAATATACCAATCAATAAGTATAGTAAAATAAATTTTATAAATTAACCTAAGGATATCCTATCCTTACAAAAGGAAGAATATTTGAAACAGTTTATTATAGTCCATTCTGGATGATGAGTATGTAAAGCAGTCTAATAAAAATTTTCTGCTTTCCACTCCTCTTCACAGAAAATACAGTATTCAAGACTCTTAATTCAAACTATTTCAAACAAGAATTCAGACATCCTTATTTCAAACTATTTTAAACAATTACTTAAACATATATGTAAAATGTTATAAATGAATTTAAAAATGAATATTTTTTGTTTATATAATTCAAGAAAACTTATTTTTAGTCCCAATGACAGCATTTGCCTTAAAAACAAACGAATGGGTAACAATTAGTAATTTTGATATCAATAATTTCATCATGGAACAACCACCTGTAATGTCCAGAGGCCTGAATTTACCTTTTCATTGACCTTATCTTCTAAGGATTATGGCTTTTCTGAAATTCTTCCCCAATGAGAATGGTTTAATAGGCCATATATTACCTAACCTATAATAGAAAAAATGAAAGGATATTAATAACCAAGCTTTTGAAAATAAGACAAGAGCAATTAAATAAACAAAATACATTAGTTTATTCTTAGCAAAAAGAGCATTAGTGACCTAAAGGAAAGACAAGACTGGATGTTTCAAGAATCTTTCAAAATTGTATTTTCACAATAACTTTCTCACACTCTGTCCTTTAGCGATTTACTGGGAAATAAAATTCAATTAATTCAGACAAGGATAAAACCTAAAAAGAAAGTATGTATACATCTAATTTTGCATTTCAAATACTACTAAATAAATTACAAATAGTGTGACCATTTTGAATGACTAATAAAATATTTGCAAACTTTGAATTTTAACAATTGTATTGAAGACACATATAATAGCAAAAATAACAAAAACATTTTTATTTTGCCTATAGTCCTAATAAGTATGAAATATAAACAACTGTTCATGTTTCAGTATGAGAAAAAACATTTTCTTTTTTTTTTTTTTTTGCTTTTTTTTTTTTCTGGTATGTGGGTAGCTCCCTGACTGGGAATTGAACCCAGGCCGCAGCACTGACAGCGCCAACGCCGAAGCCTTAAGCCACTACACCATCAGGGAACTCCAGAAAAAACATTTTCAAGAGTGCATTTTTTTATTTCAATAGTAATTATTTCTTCAAATTCTGCCAAAGTATAAAAAAAAGTGCAGTCACTGTCTTATCTACTCTTCTTTTATGTATTTATATGTTTAAAAAATGTATGAATCTGTTAATACAGGTATTATTTTAGAAATTTAAACACTATTTAGACCTTTTTAAAAATGTCTCCTTTCAGACTTGTACATTCATCAGCTGTTATTCAAAACATTTTAATGCTGATTCCAATACCTTATGTGGGAATTATCTTGAGTACTATACTTTTCTCAGTAAAAACATCACTTGGTCTAGATAGCAAGCTTAATGGGGTGATTTTTTTAATAATTGCTGTGGAGCATATCTACAACCAACTCTATCCAAAATGTCAATTTCAAAATACCTAAATAGGAAAAAGGAAAAATAAACATAATTTCCTTCATATTTTCAAAAGCATTAGTCAAAGATTTTCATGAAAACTTTATTCAAATGTTCAAACTATTATGGCAATGAAGTTTCTAGATATTATGATTAATTTTTTCTATAATGTTCAGTAGTCACAAAATTATAATAAAGTATATTACTTTTTATTCAATACCAATATGACACATTCATCTCACAAAATTAAGTAAATTTGTACACTATGCTGACTATAATAAGTAATATTGTATTATATACTTGTAAGTTGCTAAGAGAATAGATCTTAAATGTTCTCACCACACAAAAAGGAAGTATTTATGTGAGGTAACAGAGTGTTAACTAAATCTAATGTAGTCATCATTTGGCAATATATGAGTGTATTAACTCACCACATTATACACCTTAAACTTATACAATGTTATGTCTATCATGCCTCAATAAAGTAGAAAGACTATTTTAAAAATTTGTAAAAAAGAAAACTCAAATAAGCAAAAAGTATACATCATCTATACAATGCATTGTGTGTTCACAATGTATTATACACATGTACACTTGAAACCTATATAATTTTAGTAACTACTGTCACCCCAATAAATTTAATAATATTTTTTAAAAATTTAAAGACCTATAATCTTTTTTTATTATTAGATTTATTGGGGTGACATTGATTAGTAAAAATTACACAGGTTCCAGGTGCACAATTCTACATTACATTCTCCATGCATTGTATTATGTGTTCATCATCCAGAGTCAGATCTCTTTCCATTGCCATATATTTGTTTCCCTGTCCCTTCTCCCCCACCCCTCACTTAACCTCAGATAACTACTAAATTATTATTGATTGTGTCCATGAGTTTTGTTTCTTTGTTGCTTTCAATTTTATGTCCCACATATGAGTGGAATCATGCAGTTCTTGATTTTTTTTCTGTCTTATTTCACTTAGTGTGATGATTTGCACATTTTTTAATTGAATTTTTGTTTTGTTATTTTTATTCTTTTTTATTGTTTCTTTATTCTGTTCTTTAGATTCCACATATAAGTGAGATCATATGATATTTGTATTTCTCATTCTGACTAATTTCACTTAGCATATCTTCTAGTTCCATCCATGTTGTGGCAAAAGGTAAGATTTTATTCTTCTTTATAGCTGAGTACTACCCCATTGTGCAAACGTACCACAGCTTCTTGATCCAATCATTTATTGATGGACATTTAGGTTGTTTTCATATCTTGGCTACTGTGAATAATGGTGCAATAAACATAGGTGTACATATATTTTTTCAAATTCGTGTTTTGGATTTCTTTGGATAAATATTCAGGAGTGAAGCTGCTGGATCAGAAGGTAGTTCCATTTTTAATTTTTTGAGGAACCTCCATACTTTTTTCCATAGTGGTTGGACAAATTTGCAGTCCCACCAGCAGTGTAAAAAGCAACTCTAAGAAAAAAAGGACAAAGTTGAAAGAATCACACTACCAGACATCAAATTATATTACAAGGCCACAGTTATTAAAACAGCATGGTATTGGCATAAAAACAGACATATAAATCAATGGAACAGAATAGATAGTCCAGAAATAAATCCACATCTATATGGCCAACCAATCTATGATAAAGGAAGCAAGAATTTGCATTGGGGTAAAGACAGTCTTTTCAACAAATGGTGTTGGGAAAACTGGAAAGATACATACAAATGTAACTGGACCACCTTCCTACACCATATACAAAAATAAACTCAAAGTGGATTCAAGACCTAAATATAAGACGTGAACCCATAAAACTCCTAGAAGAAAATATATGAATTAACCTCTCAGACATTACCCTTAGCAATACTGTCAAAGATCTGTAATCTTATCTTTTGTTTATCCATGTATACAGCCCTTTGTATATGTATGCACATAGGTATTGACATATACATATCTATGTATGTATATGTAAAATAAATCTAACATGAAATATTCATAATAGGGTCGGGGTTTTGTATCTTTTTTAACAATTTTTAACCTAGAAATGTACTGAGTACCTTTACATATCCTTATGTATTCTGTATCATATTAATGGTCATATCAAATTTCACTTTATTGATCTACCACAGGGATCTAGTTAGCCATTTTTCCTCATCTTAAGCATTAAAACTGTTGCCCTTTCATTACTATTATTGATGAGGCTATGATAAAAATATTTTAACAAAATTTATTTAGAAAAAAATATCCTAGGAAAAGAAGCAGAGATTCAAATGATGCAAAAAGCCATAAAAATTTGGGAGGGTAGAAGAATAATTTCTAAAATATGAAAATTATATAGTTAAATTTATGAAGGAAATAAAGAATGAAAACATTTAGACCATTTTAACCACATAATTCCCAAGACACTGTAATATACTTTCATAGTCAGCTTTATATTTTCTAATACTTCTCTTAATAGTCAGTAAGTAATAAGTTTCCATTTACTTTGTGCAATAAGTTATATTTAATTGGTAATATTAAATATAACCTTCTTCAATCACACAATGAAATTAATGAGAATTTCATCAGCTTTTAGAGGCTGCATATAGTGTAACAAATATATTCCCTTCTGGAATGTTCTAGATTCTTAATTTTGTAGCCATTTTAAAAGTAAAGTTTGATTCTATTACTTGAGATCATGTGTCATTTATTCAGTGGTATAATGTATGGTAAAATAAAATGAGTATGTACCAAACCACAAATCTTATTAGAAATATTAAAGTCAGCTTGGTTAGGAAATTTGACCTAAAATCTCATTATTTCCAAATCCCAAATAAAGAGGTTTTTTTGGTAAAATTTCCTTTCCAAATGGTTGTCCAATATGGAATTAAATAAAGGAGTTTAAGTATTTCTATATTTTCCTTCAAAATTCATTAATTAAAAATTCATTTTAAATATTTTATCAATTATATTATATATGCAGATAAAGTTGTCATTTATTCAAAAGACATTTTTAAAAAACTCAACTATTCTCACATTAACCCCATCACTAGTCAATGTTTATTATTCATTTTCAACATTTTTACAGATGAAAAGTTTAAAAATAATTTTATTTTCTAGGATCCATTCTCTTAGCAATTTTCAAGCATATAAGATGATATTACCTACTATAGTCAGCATGCTGTAATATTGTGAAATTAATATGTCATCTTCATATTAAATACCAATATAGCTTATAATTACTTTTTACTCAACTGAGTGGTCCTTTTAAAATCAGTGTAAAAACCATAAAAACAGTAGCTTTTAGATCATATTACTTCATGAAAAATTTCAATTTAAAATTATTGTTAATAGCAATAACTACTATATATCAAACGTATTCAAAGGTTAAAGTTGACAGACTTAACTCTTAAGTAAATTTGATTTATATTCCAACATAATATTGTTCATGAATTTTTTGTTCTTATTTTTAAATCAATAATTATACAAATTATATAAACATATTTTTTTAAACTACTTAAATAGACCTACAAAAGAAAAAAAATTGTCAGGTTTTCCTTTGACCTAGTATTATAAATTAGACAAGCCATTCACATAATTAGGTGAATTGCAATATTGTTGGGGTTTAGGAAAAGCCATAGGCTTTTAGAGGTAGCACTTTTTGGTTAATTAAAAATAAAAAACATTACATTCCTTGATTTCAATTTATACTACAAAGCATCAATAATCAAAATAGCTTGGCATTGGCAGAAAAATAGACACACAGACCAATGGAACAGAATGAAACCCCAGAAATAAATCCACAAATATATGCACAAATAATTTTTGATAAAGGAGCGAAAAATATGCAATGGGGAAAAGAAAGTCTTTTCAGTAGACGTTACTGGGAAAACCGGAAAAACATATGCAAAAGAATAAATCTAAGCTGTGAACTGAAACCCTATACTAAAATTAATTCAAAATGAATTAAAGATCTCCACATAAGACCCAAAACAATAAACTATATAGAAGAAAACATAGGTACTAAATTTATAGACTAGGGCTCAAGGAGGACTTCATGAACCTGACCTCAAAGGCAAGGGAAGTAAAAGCAAAAATAAATGAATGGGACTGTACCAAACTAAAAAGCTTCCACACAGCAAAATCATCAACAAAGCAAAGAGACAACAAACCAAATGGAAGAAAATATTTGCAAACAATGCATCTGGTAAGGGTCTAATACCTAAAATATATAAAGAACAAGTATGACTCAACAACAACAAGAAAAACAAACAACCTAATTAAAAAGTGAGCAAAAGACCTGAATAGACACTTCTTCCACAAAGATATACAAATGGCCAATGGACATATGAAAAAATGCTCATCCTCATTAGCTATCAGGGAAATGCAAATCAAAACCACAATGAAATACCACCTCACACGTTAGAATGGCTATTATCAACAAGACAAAGAATAACAAGTGCTGGAGAGGATGTGGAGAAAAAGGGACTCTGGTACACTGCTGGTGGGAGTGCAAACTGGTACGACTACTGTGGAAGGCAGTGTGGAGGTTCCTCAGAAAACTGGGAATGGAGTTACCATATGACTCAGTAATCCTTCTTCTGGGTATCCACCCAAAAAATTTAAAAATCTCATTCCACAAAGACTTATGTACCCCAATTGCAGAACCCCATTGCAGTTCTGTTCACGTGGCCAAGACATGGAAGCAACAAAAGTGCCCTTTAATAGATGACTGGATAAAGAAGCTGTGGTACATATACACAATGGAATATTACTCAGCTGTAAGAAAAGATGAAATGCTGCCATTTGCAACAAAATGGATGGACTCTGAGATCATCATGCTAAGCAAAATAAGCCAGACAGAAAAAATCAAGAATTGTATGGCTTTACTCATATGCAGAATATAAAACTGAAGCAACAAAGAAAAATAAAACGCATGGACACAGTCAATAGTTTAGTGATTACCTGGGGGCAAGGATGAGGTGGGTGAGAGAAGAGGAAGTAGGTGGGAGAGGAGTGAGGGGGGGCAAATTTCAGGTGATGGAAAGAGAACTGACACTAGATGGTGAACATATAACGCAACACATGGACGATGAACTATAGAATTGTACACCTGGAACCTATGTAATTCTTGTTAACCAATGTCACCCCAATACATCTAACAATAAAAAAATAATAAAATAAAAATAAAAAATTATCATAGTATAGTTTAAATTTTACTCCATAGGCTACTATATTTATATATAACCTAAAAATCACGACAAAAAGATATACTCGACCAAATTTTATTATATAGAGCACAAATATTTTTAAATATACATTTCAATGATGTTTCTTTATCTTAGGTTACTTTTCAGATATTGCATACAAGGAAAAAATTTATGTTTATAATAATTCTATAGATTAGTATAGGCAAGATTGTAGAGCAGAAAGAATGTATAAATATTAGTGGCTTAACATAACAAAATTTTATTTCTAGCTCATACTACCTGGTCAACAGGTGGATAAAATATTCTATTTATTGTGGAGAAACAGAGACCCAGGCTGATAAATACCATTGCAACACAGGTTTTCATAATCATAATAGCAGTTGAAAGAAAATGTAACAAAAAACACACTTCTCATAACCCATTTGCCTGCATGATACTTCATGTACCTAACTTTGAGGAGGCAGAGAACTGGAAATATGGGGTGATTGGCTCTAAGTCTACCACAAAAACTTAACAAGCCCAGTAGGTGATGAAAATACATTTTATTGGATAGGTAATGTCAATAAAAAAGCAAGGTATACCCCTAATAGCTAGTGAAGTTGAACATATTTTCATTTATCTGTTCGCCACTTGTTTATCTTCTTGGAAGAAGTGTCTGTTCAGGTCCTCTGTCCATTTTTTAATTGGATTGTTTGGGGTTTTTTTGTTGTTGAGTTGTGTAAGTTCTTTATAAGTTTTGGATATTGGCCCCTTATTGGAGGTGTTGTTGTGGTACATACATATACACAATGGAATATTACTCAGCTATAAGAAAAGATGAAATACTGCCCTTCACAACAACATGGATGGACCTGGAGGTCATCACACTAAGTGAAATAAGTCAGACAGAAAAAGTAGAGAACAATATGGCTTCACTCATATGTGGCATATAAAACTGAAAGTAACAAATAAACAAGGCAAACAAAGAAACAAATAATTATAGACAAACAGCTTAGTAGCTACCAGCGGGGAAGAGGGAAGTGGATGGTGGAAGAGGGCAATGGGGGTAAAATATATCATGATGAAAGAAAAAAATGACTCTGAGCACATAATGCAATATGGAGATGGTATATTATAGAATTTTACACTTGAAACCTATATAATTTTACTAACCAATGTCACCCCAATTAATTTAATAAAAATTAAAATCTAAAAAATAAAACAAATGTATTATAAATTTCTTAAAGTTATGTATACCAAAAATAGAAAAATAGTTTTAAAAACCTCTCGATGTATTTGTACATTATTAATTGGCAAAAAATAAGCCCTTTTTTAAAATTGGGAATGGAGCTACCATTTGACCCAGCAATCCCCCTTCTGGGGATCTACCCAAAGAACTTGAAAACCTTTGTCCGCAAAGACTTATGTACCCCAATGTTCATTGCAGCACTGTTCACAGTGGCCAAAACATGGAAACAACCAAAGGTCCCTGCAACAGATGACTGGATAAAGAAGCTGTGGTACATATACA